>JUFY01014340.1:0-11004 GCA_001855655.1 Leptopilina clavipes
AATTTTTCTTATATTTTAAAGAATATTTTAATGATTTCCTTTTTATTACTATGATTTAAAATTTATTACAAAATATATAATATTTCCTCTCTATGAAGAATTTCATTTTTTTTTCTTTTTCTTCTTCTTCCTCTTTCTTTTTATTCCGTGACATGAATTTGTTTCAAAAGAATAAAGAATGAATAAGCAGATCTCAAAATCTGAAAAATAAAAATTCTTCAATTTTCTTTTTTTTTTCTTTTTAAATGTTTCTATACCTTTTTAAAAAATTTATGAAACGAACATTGAAAAATGTATCAACTGAAAGAAGAAAGAAATTTCCAACTCGCAGTTTTATTGATTTTTGAAATCGTGACATGATAATGCACAAGGATCTTCTGAATTTTTTGTCTGTTATTGAAGTCCAAGAACATTCGTAAACAGCGTCTTTTAATTCAGAGGTCTAATATTAAAAATAAAATTAATTTTACTAATTTTCGAATCAGAAACTAATTATTAATAATCTACCAATTTCTATACAATAAAAAAAAAGAAATTTGAAATTAAAATCTTCCTTTCAGTAGTATAAGTCAGTCTTTAGTCAGACATTATAACTTGAAATCTTTCTTTCAGTAGTATAAATCAGTCTTTAGTCAGACAATGACTTAAAATCTTCCTTTCAGTAGTATAAGTCAGTCTTTAATCAGACATTATTTTTTTGCATTTATTTTTTTTGTCTAATTTTTTTTTTTTGCGTAAAAAGTTTTTTTTAATTAAAAATTTTTGAATAGTGAAACTTACTTTTACAATGATGTTATTTCCTCTCCAGGTGTATATAAAAATTTGAACCAACATACACATCTGATATTGTAAAATAACATAAAACTGGAGTGTATTTGATGATAGCTGGAAAATAAAATAAACAAACAAACAAACAAAAATAAATAAATAAATAAATAATAAAAACGCAAATAGATATTTTCGGTTGATAAAAAACAACTTAAATAGTTCAGTTGTTAATTTAAAGTATTTAAACTTACTGATGTTAATTCATAGCATGTTACGCATATAATAATACTACTTGCAAATACTTGGACCACAATTCCAATTTGGAATAAATTCGTCACGTCATTAACGAGACTGAAAGAAAATCGTTCAAAAACTTTAAATAATGATTATTTATTATTCTATTTATTCTATTTATTATTCTATATAATAAATACTGCATAATAAATAAATAATATAATAAATAATAAAATATAAATGATTATATTTTGTATAAATTTATTAAATATTCATATAGATTATAAAATAATAATGAGAAGTTTAAAACTGTTGATTACTTCAGAATTGCATCATAATGTTTCGTACAATGAATAATACGATCATGCAAAATTTTTTGATAGAAACTATTTTTAAAATGATTATCAGTCATGAGACTCAAAGAATTCCGCTTATGATGATTCAATTCCTTATCTTGACATATTTTTCCCTTACAAATTGAATTCAATTTTACGTAATTATTTCCAACGTTATCTTCTTCTGAATATTTACAATTTTTTTTAGAAATATCGGTCAATTCAATTACGGTTAATAATTGAAAATTTTGTTTGAGAATTTCAATTTGACCCAACATTAGAACGTAAAAATTTGTGACCAACATGTCCATCATTGACGCCATTGATGCTGTTGTCAATAATAATAGTGTTTGAAAAATGTACGTGTATATGTAAACCGTATTCTTTGATGTATCAAAAGGATACCATGCCGCAAAAAGTAGTACTCTCTTTTCCTGAAAAGAAAAAAAAATGTCTTCTTTCTTCCTTAACTTGACCTTTTTGGAAAAAAAATTCTTTTCTTCAATTTCTAATGTGCGAAACAAGAAATTTACCACCTTTGGTATTTTTTTTTATATTAACTAATAATATTCTACACTTAAAAAAAAATCTATTTGATTCAAATAACCAATTACTTTTCTATTATCAAAGAAATATTTATTTGAATCAAATAAATTTTTCTTTCAGTGTAGTTTTTTTGACATTAATATTAGAATATTAATTGTAATTAATTGTTAAGATTCTCAAATAAAATTTAATTGATAAAAATAAATTTGTAAAATAAATTTCATTTGATAATAATCAACTAATTCATTGTTTGAATTAAATAAATCTTTTTTTTCCCACTGTATTGCTATAAATTATTCATCAAAATGTAAATAATTAAAAGATAAAGTACCTGTGTGTTGTCGACAAAAGGATACATTATCCACCAGATACATGTGAATAAGCACAATGCAAGATATACTAATGAATTCTCTTTGGCAACATTCGACCATGTTCTCAGTACAACAAAATCCTCCTTTCTTTGTGGCGCAAAAATCGGCTCGTGCAATCTTTGCAAAAAATTTTCAATCTCCTTGCGACGCAATAGAAATAAAAATAATTTTGTCGTATAACCAGCGCACGTTAATGTGAAAAAAGAACTCTCCACTAGATTTTGTAAATTGCCCCGCATAAAATAAATGTTAATCAATTGCGATGGAAGCAATGCCAAAATGTACAATGACTGATAAACAAATCCGTAAATTTTGTACAAAACACTGCGGAATAATTTCTTCAATGTCGAATTTTTATTGACACAACAATTTATGTAAATTCTATATCCCAACAATCATTGGGATAGATTCATCTAGAGTTGTCACAAAATAAATAAAAAGTAATTTTCTATTATTTTTTTTTAATAATTATTTATTAATTTTTACATTCTGATCATATGAGAAGGTATTATTTTATTAGATTTTTATTAAATTTTTATTATTTAGAAATAATAGGTTTTTTCCCTAACATCGCTTGTGTTTCATAACTGATATTCTTGGACATTTTATTTTTGAACGAAATATTTTCTAGTCTAGACTCTAAATCTAGATTTCTACTCTACTCTAGACTTTTACTTCTATAATATTTCAGCCGTTTTCGAATTTCTTAAACATTTTTTGTTTGACGATTTTGAACATTCTTTTGAAAAAATAAAGAAAACATTTGTCACAACTCGAGACTGGTATTTAAGAACAATTTTAGTAAAATAAAAAAATTTTTATGGTTTTTTTTTTGATAACCTTAGTATTGGATGTCTCACGGCGGAAGGCCATAGGCCAAATAAGGTAAATGTTGCCAGTGTCGTAACAAAAGCATCCTCTGGATTATAAATGTCTTCCATTCTTTGGGAAATGTTTTGTCCATCGACTATTATATGTTTGAGTCACTTGCGCGGAACTGTTTTCAAAATTGATTGTCATATGAAGACGGGAAATTGTTTCTTTACATTGTCATTACGTGATAGAATAATGAAAATTGTCGTTACGCCCACTGAAATTACTGACGTTTCAGTCCTGAGAAAATGCCACTGTTATTTTCCAGTTTCTCTCCCCCCTCCCTATTTATTGATAATTGAAAACGATTTCGTGATCGATTTCAATTTTTTTCCCTTGTTTTATTATATTTGTGATGATTGTATCGCAACTTGTGAGTAATTTACAATGATAGCAACGACGAAATTTATATTGGGATACAATTTTGAAAATTGAATTATTATCATATTAAAACAATTATTAATTATATTAAATTGATTTTTATTTTTTCTCTATTCACAAAAAGTATATACAAAATTTTAATTATTTTTCTTTTCTCTGTTGCAGGTGAGTTTCAACAAACAAAAATTTGTTTCCTTATCGTGAGTATCAAAGAAATTATTTACAAAAACACAGAAGCAATAAGATGACTTCAAAATCTACGAATAAGAATTTTTTTCCCTTTAAAGTGATAATTTAAAAAAAGGAAAGTATCTAAAAAAATATCTTGATTTATAAAAGAATATTAACTTACTACTAAAAGTGTTGATTTGACAATATGAAAAAATTCCAGTCACGTATTGTGACAGGTTTGCTTAAGTGGTTAATAAAGCTAAGAAGATGGAGCGCAAGCGCCAAAGTGGGGATAATGGGACTGAGAGAGACATGGCAGTTTTTCTCTCTCGCGCTCATTGTCACTCCGGCGCATGCGCTCCCCTTCTCCTTGATTAAGACCACGCCCCTTACGCCCTAGTTGAGCAAGCGATATAAATGGGACGTAAATTTATTTTTGAATACTTGACGCAATATTTCAATTTGAAAATCAAATGAAAGAAAGTACCTTAAAAATTTTACGGAAAGAGATAAAACCAATTATTGAAATAAACTAATTACTAACAAATTGCATAAATTTATATATTAATTAAAAATTAATTACAATTAATATATTATAAATTAATTGTAAATTAATTCTAATTAATATATTACCAATTAGAAAACGAATTATAAAAATAAATTATGTAAAATTAATCAATAAATTAAAAATGTAGGGAAAAAAATTTTACATACGCCAATATATTTTGTGAAATAAGTCACGAGTTGGAAGAACATTATAATAATTCTATATGGCAGTTAAAAATAACATATTCATGATTGAAAAAATAAAAATGTAATACGGTTTTATGGTGGGAATTGAAAGGATGCCTCCAAACATCAAGATATTTTCCTAAAAAAGAAAAACAAGATCGAGTCAAGTCTTTTTTTCTCAACGAGAGATGTATTTGATCTTGTAAATTTTTATATTTCAAAGAGGGCAATAAATTCCGCCTCCTTGAAGGAAAATGTATATCTTTGAATCTTTTGAGAAATATACTTCTCGATCTTCGGGAAAATAAATAAAGAAAAATATTTTTTTTAAATAAAAGGAAAGAGGATATGAATCATTTTTATGTATTTTTTGGAGAAATTCTCACCTGTTTGACATCTACTTTAGGAATTAGGGTCGAAAATAAAATGCAAAACATATTTAATTAAAAGCGATAGAATTAAATTTTACAATTTTGTAAAATATGTTCATTATCGTCAAGTACTGGAAATTGTGTTCGATAATATTTATATAATATAATTTATTATTATTATTAATATATAATATTTTTATATAATTTTCTTCTGTTGCTTGGATGTTGAAGTTATATTTCTTATTATATGTTGATGATTGGATCGAATTTCAATTGATAGTCATGTGATAAGTGAGGGAAATTGTTTCCAACCGTATGGTTACGTTACTTTGTGGTGTATAACATGCGTCACGCCCATTCGTATTGTCAATTTCATATTTTAACCATTATTTTGTTCCTGTTGAGTTTTTAGTACAATGTTATACTTTTAATACAATAATTGTTAATTTTTTTAAATAATTCTTTTAAACGTTCGCTATATTTTTCATAAAATCTACATGTGAAAATAAATATGTGAACCAGTTTTCAGTCCTCTATGTTAAAACATTAAGACAACATTTTTGTAAATTTCTATACGTAAATATCACAAAATCAATCGTTTTTCATTTGTAACTGCTTAAGAAGAATATAGAAAGAATAAGATGACTTTATAACCTGAGAATTAAAATAATATTTTTATTTTTAATTAAAAATGCAATAAGAACTAAAAAAAAGAATTTTTTTTTCATATTATAGTAGAAGAAAAAATGTTCCAACTATAAAAAAATAGAATAAAAAGATAAAATTATTCATCAAATGTAGTGTAATAAATAATAATAAATAATTTGTACTTACATTGATAAATGTATTAATTGACAAGAAAAATAAATTCCACACTTTTATTGTGACAGGTACTTGCAATCGTGACATAATTATGCACAATAATTTTCTAAAATCTTTATCTGGTACCGAAACCCATGAACATTCATAAACTGCATCCATTAATTCGGAGATCTATTTTCAATTTTTTGAAATGAATTTCACTGTTAAGTTTTAAAAACAGTAATTATAAAAGCAACAAGTGCAAATTATTTATTCTTTTTTAAAATATAGTTGAAAATTACTTAGCTTCCCAAAACTCGCAAGTCGTTTAAATTGATTCCAGGGACAATTCTTTTATAAAAAATTTTTCGCAGAAAAAAAACTACGGGGGGGGGGTAAAGGAAAATTGTACAGCACTGACTGGTGGCGCGCGCACACTTTGAAAATGGCGAGGCAAACCCAATCAGCTGATGAAAGACTTGGAAGTTTAAACGACTTGCGAGTAGTCACTGTTATACCTTTACACTAATGCCATTTCCTCTCCATGTGTATAAAAATATTTGTAACAACATACAGAGTTGATATTGTACAACAACATAGAATTGTGACCCAGATGGATCCATCTGAAATATTTTTCTTTTTATCCATATTTTCTACTTTATCTTTATTTACGAATTTAAACTTTCCCATGTAGTAAAAAATATGGCAATATTGCTGTAAAAGGGTTCTAAATCATTTTGGAAACATTGTTTCTTAGTTTCCAAGCAACTTTGCTGTAATATTGTCACAAGGTGAACATAAACTTGCAGCAATATTTACAACATCGTTGCTCAATATTTCCTATAATTTTACATTGGTCCTTCGGACGAATTTGTTTCAATAATTTTTTATAAGAAAAGTACATTTTTATTTTTTTACTCGCTTAAATATAATTAACTTGCCATGGACATTTCAAAACTGGTCAAACATATTACAATGCAGCTTCCGCAAAGTTGTGCCATTATGTTCGTTTCAAAAATTTCCAACACGTCTTGAATGAAACTTGAAGGAAAAAAAAATGGTGTTATGCAAAATTTTTTGTGAATTTGTGTAAAGAAAAACTTACGTCAATATCGCTTTATGACGAGCGACATAAAAAGCGATCCGCATTTTGTAAAGTTTTATGGCACAGTATTTGTCACTTGAAAACGAAACATTTGTGTTATTTGGAGAGAAAAATTCCTCCATTATTATTTTTTGCTCAATTACATCGTGTGAATTTTGTTTTCTATTAACATTCTCGCTGATAATATGTGTCAATTCTCGAAAATCTATTTTCAACATATCTATTTGTCCCATCATTGTAATGAAAAAGGAAGTGACTAACATATCCATCATGCTGTTTATAGCAGACGTGACAAATAGTATTGCAGATTGAAAAGCATAGGTGTAGGTGTAATACGGACGTATTGTGACATTAAAAGGGTACCATGCCTCAAATAACAGGATATCTTCCTAAAAACAAAAATTATTTTCAGAAAGCATTTAAAAACAAAATTCAGTTGAAAATACAAAAGACTTTTTGGATTAGAAATTTACGGGAGGAAAATTTTTCTCACTTGTTTTTCACCTATCATGGGAAATATAACCCACCAACCAGAGCACAACCAGCACATTGTTATATAAACGGTACAATTTAGTTTTGCAATATTGGCACATTTTTGCATTATTTTCAAATGCTTAAAATTAGTTGGAGTGAAAAGTGGACTCTTTAGTCTGTGAAAAAGTTCTTCAATTTTCCTTCGCTTTAAAATAACGTTCAATAATTTAATGCCGTAAACAAAATTAGTGATTGTAAAGAATGAGCAGTCGATTAATTTTAGTAGATTATTACGATTCAAGAATATGCTTATAATTTCCGTTGGTAAGAGAGCCACGTAGTAGATTACATGAAAGCAGCATCCGAAAATGTTGTATATGAATCTGAAATCAGGTCTTTTCTTTCATCCGACCTTGATATATTATTAACAAATGCAAGGTAGAAGAATTAGGTAAAAATTTTTGAAAAGTTTAATTAATTTCTGTTCATCTAATTGGATCGGCAAACTCGAATTCGATCGGTGGGACAGTTGAGGGAGAACTGTTTACCGATCGAGCGCGAAAGTTGAAACTTTGTAAGTCTCGAGTGTGGAATAAAAAAAATTTTCTTTATCCTAATAGATATAAATTCTTTTTGTTGTATTTTTTTTTTTTTGATTCCAAAATCTAGTTTATTTTTTTTCCATCTTTTTAAAACAGTAATCTAGTTTTTTTTCTATCTATTTACAGTAGAAATCTATTTTTTTCTGTCTATTTAAAACAGTAATCGCAGTTTTTGTTGTATTTTTTTTTATTGTGTGTGAAATATTAATTAACTTACCTTAATGTTGGAAGTTTGATTGAAGCAGGCCAAATGCCAAGCAAAGTAAAGATTCCTATAACAATAACAAAATTGTCTTCCGGCTTATAGCCCTTCATTATCGTAGGGATAATTTTCTTCTGCTACTTTGTAGTTGAAGTTATACTTTGTAGTTGTTATATTTCTTATTATATGTTGATTATTGGATTGAATTTCAATTGATAGTCATGTAATGAGTGAGGGAAATTGTTTTCAACCATATGGTTACGTTACTTTGTTGTGTATAACATGCGTCACGCCCATTCGCATTGTCAATTTCATATTCCTGATATTGTCTGAATAATTCAACTTTGTTCCTCCTTTTTATCGATCTGAAAATATGATTTTTATCATCAGATACTGTCAGTATTGCGATTTTCTTCCTAAAGAATAATGAAACTAAAGTTACTAAAGTTCATTCGATGGAAATTTTTTCATTTTCTAATTTTCATTATTTCAATGTTAGAAGCCCATTAAAAAAAAATTTCAAAATGATCCAAGTCGGGGAAAGCAGTAATTTAAATTTTTTTCACGAATTTTCTCAAAATTTGTTTTAACAAAAGGTCAAAATTAAAATTTAATAACAATATTAATAACTTAAATAAAAACGAATAAAATTCATACAATTTATACATTTTTTACAGAGCCAAAGTAATTGATTATTTATCATCGATGAGATTTTAAAACATTGACTTGATTCTATAATGGAAAAAGGAAAAATATTGATAGAAAATTGTATAAAATGATATAATTTATAATTTATAATTTATAATTTACCAATTATGATGATGATAATGCTTATTAATTTAATGCCAAGACGGCAATTTATTTACACAACAAGAAGAAAAATATATAAAGTCGCAAAAGAATTAAAAAGGAAAAATAAATCCTCGAGTTGAGTGACACTGTAGATAAAATTCTTTTGCTTTTAAAATAAAATACTATTACTGAATGATTAATTCCATCATTTAAGAATTATACCATAGAGATAATTTAATGTGACTCTTCATAGACATTTTCTGCTTTATAAAACAAATAGCTCTCTACTCTAGAAAAAGGTACGTTTTTTAAAATATTAACTATACTCTCAGGAAAATTTATAACAATGCAATGCACGTTAATTTATAAACGTTTAAAAATCCTCTCTTTTGAAACGAATATAAAACGAATATGAAACGAATAAATTAAGTTAGAAACGATTGTCATTCAGATAAAAAAATACAAAAAAATGCAAATTAAGTGAAAAATAATTTATGAATAAAAAAAATAGAGAAAACAAATTTTGAAAATCAATTTTAAAATAAAAATACTTTCTGTACGTTTAATTATATTTTTACGAAATTAAATTCAATCTTTATCATCAAATTTTACTTTTTCTTTTGTTATTTATTAGATAAAAATAGTTGAATTGAAATCATTTTTAAATTACTTATTATCTTACTTTAATGGTAAAAAAATTAAATATCAATGAAATAAAAAAAATAAATATCAATTTGCGACTAAATTTGAAACTTTTATTTGAAAAATCTATACATGAAATTAATTATCAACAGCGGATGATGTTCTGCAAAGCTCCGCGTACAATCGATAACAGAAAGTCCTTTTACCGACATTACCATCTAAAGTTTCACGTTATCTCCTCTAGTTCTCTACATAAGAGCTTGCAAGCTCATCACCTGTAATTTTCAAACTATCCAAAGGTAAAGCAGACATCTGCCTTTTATTATTGCATCGCTAGATATTCTTTCCGATGGTAACAATATATTTATTCTTTACAGATAAATGGAAAATCATCAAAATTTGTCTAAAATTTTACATAAAACTACTGTTCTTCTTTATCCAAAAACTTTGCTTTTTTCTTCTGCAAAAAGTTCAAAAAAAATTTTGTTTGTCAAGTTCTTCGTTTTTTTTCTTTTTTTCTTTTCGAGAATTATTGATAATTTGAAACATTTTTGTAATTTAAATTAGAATTAAAAAAGAAGGAAAAAAAGTTTATTGAAAAATTTATTTTTCCTTTTTTAGAAATATATGGTTACAAAAGAAGGGAAATTTACTTGAAAATCTAATTTTTGCTTTGCTAGAAAGAGAAAATTGGTTGAAATGTCGATATTTTTTTTAGGATATTACAGTCAATGTGTAAAATGATGACATCAACGTCTTTCATTGTAATGTTAAAATGTTAAAATTATTTTCAAAGAAAATAAGTTTTGACTTTCGAAAGTTCAAACATCGATCATTAGTCTATTCAGCTATGAATTCTGGATCTATAGAGCTGTAAAGTAATGTTGCTCCTTCATCAATCATGTCGTTAACGCGATCACATTGATATATTCATCAAACTCAATAATGTCTTGCAAATTTCCCTTTATTCATCCTCTATACACTTTTTTTGTTTTTATTTTTATTTTTCCTCCTCGAAAATTCATCGAATAATAATTTTTACCACTAGAGTAGAAAATAACAAAAAAATGTTAAAGTAAATATTTATTGTTGTATTTACATATTTACTTTAATTCAATATTTATTTATAATTTATAGTGAAATAAATAAAAATAATTTAAATTAAATACAAGTAGAATTTTTTTATTAAAAAACAATTTTTTTATTAAAAAAATAGAGTAAAAAAGTTGAAGTTTTAATAAAAATAAAGAGAATGTCGTTGGAAGTAAATGGAATTGAATTTTTCAACTATTATATTCTTTTTTTTTGAGGTCTTTCTGAAATTATTGTTTACGTGAATTCTAAAAGCTCTTTCCGACCAATTGGAATGCGACTGCTAGAGTGCATCCAATTTAGAAAGTGCACTTTGCCATCCAATATTGTAAAAAAGTCAAAAACCACTTGTAAAATTCCTTTCCTTTTCGTTGCACAATGCCATTGTTTATGATGATTCAATAAATTTTAACAACTGCAATTAAATTTGTATAACTGAAAAGTTTTACAAAAGTCTTCTACACTTTCTTCTCAATTTATGGAAATAGAAAATAATTTTTAAAAGAAAATAT
>JUFY01014343.1:4105-22842 GCA_001855655.1 Leptopilina clavipes
TTGCTTATGCATTTTTCTGAAGGCAGTTTAAATGTACGGGACAAAGTAAATAAATGCATTATGTTTTATGATTTAATTCAATGCACATTGACTGATAAGCAGTATTGCACTGCTACACTGATTACTGGATCCAAGAAGATCTAGTCTTCTTGACTGGATCATAAATGTTGTATTTCGAAATTTTCTCTCGGCAATTGGCATTACTGCTAATTGTAAACTCAGCCTAAAGACTGAGACAAATATATTCTAAAATGGATTTTAATAGGTTAGGTTAGGTTAAGAAACACATGGATATACCGGATTTTATCTCGTATTTTTGTGTAATATAAATATTCCATAAATTATGACAGAAAAAGTTATTAAAAATTATGTGTCATTCATAATAAAGTTAAATATTTCAATCACTGCGCTGTTTATTTAGGATTAAATTAAAATAAAAAAGTGACAATGAATATTCCACGTCCGTATTTCCTTGGTAGTGCAGTAATAACAACTATAGGCGCAGTTTATCTCTTAAAGTAAGCAGTTTTTTTCACTACTAAATATCTATAATAATATTTTCACGTTTATTCTTTCAAATATATTCAAATAACTAACGAAGTGTTTATAATTATAACCTAAAAGCTATTGTGAATACATTATATACTGTCATGATACTGTCCCAACTTTAGAGATTTAACCCATTTAGTCACCAAACCACAGACCACACTTAACGAATTGACACAATGTCAAAAGGTTATCAAGTTACAGGGGGTTTAAAATTTTTCCTCCCCTGTACTTTGACAACCCGTCGTTATTTTTTTTTAATTGTTTGACGACAATTGTATAGTGATCCTATTTTAATAAACTATTATCTCAATATTCCATTTGATTTTTAGGGATCGAATAAATGAATATCGATACACGGGAGAGGAAAATTTAACAAACAAGGTGGTAATTGTTACTGGAGCAAATTCGGGAATTGGTAAAGAAACGACAAGAGCACTAGCAAAGCGAGAGGCAAAAATTATAATGGCCTGTCGAGATATGGAAAAATGTGAAACTGTAAATTTTTCTAAAATTACAAATTAAATTTTCTTTACTACAAAAAAAATTTTTTTTCAATTTAAATTAATTTTCATCATTATTTCTCTTTTTTTCTCATTTCAATAAAAGGAAAAAAATATTAAAATAAAAATTTTTTTTTCCAGGTACGAAAAGAAATTGCTCTTGAAACAGTGAATAAATATATTTACTGCAGACGTTGTGATTTAGCATCTCAAGAAAGCATTCGTAAATTTGTCGAACGTTTCAAAAAAGGTAAACGGAAAAAATAAATATAAAAAATTTTTTTTTATGAATTTCTGCAAAAGAAATGAAAAAAAATTTTCTTCTTTACAGAATTCAAAGATTTACATGTTTTGATAAATAACGCTGGTGTAATGAGTTGTTCAAAGGCAAAAACAAAAGAAGGAATTGAAATGCAATTGGGCGTTAATTATATTGGACATTTTTTATTAACAAATTTACTAATTGACACATTAAAAGCATCGGCACCATCGAGAATAATTAATGTCACTAGTGTTGCTTATAATCATGGAAAAATCAAAACAGATGATTTAAACAGTGAGAAAAATTATAATCCCGATGAGGCTTACAGACAAAGTAAACTCGCCAATATTCTCTTCACCATAGAATTGGCCAAAAGATTAAAAGGTAAAGAAAAGTATTAAAAATTGGGCATTTGTCTCAATAATTTAAATTTAAAACCAAATAATCGTTAATTTAGTCAAAAAAAAAAAGAAATTTGTAAGAAAAATTTTGTAAATAAAATATTTTGCAGGCACTGGAGTAACAGTGAATGCAGTTTATCCAGGAACTAGTGATACCGATATTAATCGACATTTGAGTTATCATTCTAGTTATATTAGTTCAGTGTTCGTAAAACCATTCACCTGGTTATTTATTCAATCCGCTCGACAAGGAGCAACTCCCGTTTGGATTGCAGCAATTAGTGAAGATCTCAAGGACGTCACTGGTTGTTACTTCAGGTTTGTCTTAAAAATTAAAACTAAACTTTCCACTTGTGATGCGAATCAAAAAGAAAATTATCCCTTTTCCTCTAAATTTCTCTAAAATAAGTTAGAAATTTATTTTTCTTAGAAGAAAAATCGAATTTTCTTAATTAAAAAAAATAATAATAATAATGTAAAATAATATTGAAAATTTTCTTACAGTAAAGGAAGAAAGACAGATTTATCAAAAGTAGCACAGGATGAAAAATTGTCAAAGTGGCTTTGGTTAACAAGTGAAAAATGGACAAAATTAGACGCCAGTTAATGTTTTTAATTAATTTACATAAATAAGTATTGTTATTGTTAGTTGAATATTTTTGTTTACAAGTGAAATTACATTTTTCAAAATTGTAGAATTAATTTATTTTTTCTTTCTTTCTTGCTTTTTTAATCAATTACAATCAGTGTGCGTATAATTTTCTACGAGTTTCAACGATTTTTCGTAAAGTTCCTTGGCTAATGAATCGTTTTTCGCATTTTCTGCCGGTTCCTTTAATTGACAATCGCTAAAAGATTTGTTAATGTTGAAATAATTTTTCTTTTTTTTAAATTGAAATTGAACACTAAGAATGAAATTTTTCCTTAAAGATTTATTTATTTTAAAAAAAATACTAATTAAATAAATTTTAAAATTAAATTTTAAATAATATGTAGAATATTAATAATTTAGTACCTGAAGTATTTTCCAGTTTGGTTCGACAAATCGGAGGAGACCGCAAGGAAAATTGATGTTTGCGCTCCCTGGGTGGGATTTTTAAGGAGTAACCACATTAACGGCTGGACAATTGTTTTTAGGAAATATGTAGAATTTATTAAAGATCGTCTCGTGTGATTGGTCCCTCTCACGTAACCCGGATCGAGTGAATTAATGGTAATGTTAGTTTTATCTAATTTTAAAAAATCAAAAATAATTATTTACAATTAATTACATTATAATGTTTGTTTAAAATTAATTATTATTACCTTTTAGTAGTGAACTCATGTGACGAGACATAAGAATAAGTGCCAATTTGCTTTGAGCAAATGCTTCTCTGGACGTGAATTTCTTCTCTCGATTCAAATCGTTAAATTCAATGGAAGACAACGAGTGGGTTTGAGCGGAAACATTAATCACTCTTCCTTGATCGGATTTTTGCAATTTTTCCAAAAGTAATTGCGTTAAAAGAAAATGACCTATTTGAACATTTTTTTTTCTATAATAATTTTTATAATATTTATTCAATGGGTAAAAGAAGATATAAAAAATTTACTCACTGAGGTAATTTGTCACAAAATGCATTTCAAAACCCTCCTCGGTTTTTTCAAAAGGATAAAATGCAATTCCTGCATTATTTATTAAAATATCCACACGATCAGTTTCTGTAAAAAAATCGAATAGAAAATTAATTTTATTTATTTTTTAATTAAAAAAAAAAAAAAAAAATAAGCAAAATTACCAACCTAAATTTTCAACGAATTCTTGAACGCTTTTCAGTGACGAGAGATCAATGTATTTAACTTCCGCCTGTCCATTTGAAAAGGAGCGAATTTTTTCCGCCACTTTATTTCCGGATGGAATGTCTCTCACCGCAAGAATTATGTGACCTCCACGTCTTCCCAATTCCAATGCAGTTTCTTTTCCAATTGCACTGGAAGCTCCGGTAATTATGACAATTTTTCCATCTATTCTTTCATTCGTTGGACATTCCGAACCACCCATGTAAGATCTTCAAATTTTCATTCAAAAAAAAAGAAAAGAAAAAATTACTTTTCATTTTGAATTATTATTAGGTATTATTATTAATTACTAATTAATCAACTGAATTGAAAAAATTTTACCTTATAGCTGTTATAATTCCAAATCCAATTCCAATCACATAAATCCAATAAGAATCCAAAAAGTTTGTTAAATCTTCGAATTGCTTTTCGAACGTTTCGTCTTGATTCATTTTTTTTTTATGGATTAGAAAAATATTATAGAAAATAGGAGGTCGTAATTTTTGATACACTCAACTTAACGTTTCGACTCGAAATAAAGCTGAGGGGACATATACTTAAATATAATTAATAGGCCTATATTGGTGTTATATATATAGACTGAAAAAGATGCGGGATAACAAAGATAAATCTATACTATTCATTTCCCCCCTCTCATTTTTTTTATAAATTTCAATTTTTTAACAATAATTCGAAATTTTTCCTTAAAACATAAAATATAAAATGAATTTCCCTTTTTTTATTAATTATATAAGAAAAAATGTGCGAGCGTAAAAAACGTATTTTTTAAGGTTAGAAATTTACTTAAAAAAAAATTTTTTCAAAAAGGAACATTTTTCCTTTGAATTTGAATTTTTTTTCGACATGAAGTGAGAGGAAGAAACAAATATCGATAAATAATCGAATTACAATTTAAAAAAGAGGAGAAAATTGTTAAATACTTACATTATATTGATTTTTATGATAATAAATAGCAAAATTTTACATTCAATAAAAAGTACTCTATTTCTCGTATGAAATTAATATTAAATTCCAATGAAATTTGAGAAAAATGATTTTTCAATTTTCGCTGGATGTAAATTTTCAAATAATTGAATGTGTCGAATGAATATCACGTGACTTTTTTCTTGAATGAGAAATGATTCTACTTATAAAAATTCTCAAAATGGCGCAAATGTTTACAAGCCACTTGTGAAAAGTGTATTTTTTCTTTATTTACATTTTATTTGCGAAAAATTTGCTTATTTGTTTAAATACAAATGAGTTTAATTCAATTCTCTCAGTAAAAATTTTCAATCTTCGGAAAATTAACTGTAAGTAAATCATTTATTATTCAAATTAACGTGTAAAAAATCTCATTCGTGATTTTTTCTAGGTTATGTTTCATTTTTGCATCTATATACGATTTATACGCGGCAATAAAATTTTCAATTGCACAATTATAATATTAATAATTAATCATTAATAATTACACACCCTATTTTATTTATTTTACTAATAATAATTCTTTTACTTTAATTATATACTATTTTTCTCAATAATTTTACAATTATTATTGTATTTTTTATATAGAATTAAAAAAATAAAATGTATTGTAGAGAATTAAACAAAACAATTATTATAATTCAAAGAGTGTTTAAACGCACAAATGGAATAAAATTAAAAGAAAACTCATGTGGGCGGAATGAAAAATATTAAAAAAGATGCTTTTTCAAAAAAAAACAAACAAACAAAATTATGTGACTTAGAAAAATATTACTTTACATATACATACAAGATTTTTGTTATTTTTGCAGTGAAATATTTTTCAAAAAAATGGATAAATGGCAATCGGCGGACAAGATTGTGACAAAAGAGGTCCTGACGATGAAGGATTTTACGGACAAGCCAACGGAACGTGCAGTGTGTCAATTGAAAATTGAAAAAATTGACGAAAGTGATTCAAAAATTGACGAATTAATTTGTAAATATCCGAGCGATATTATTTACGGTACAAGTGAAAAAACATGGATTCTAGGTGACGCTTGCACGGAACTCGATCGACAAATTGAGCGCGCAATTCCAACAATGTTCATCTCAGAAAAAAGTCTCATTTCAGTGAAAATTGGCCCTGAAAATGAGACAAAATACATTCAAATCGTGAAATTTGAATTAACTCTTCTCAATTTTGAACCTTTTAAACCAATTTGGCAATGGAGTCCCGAGGAAAAATACGAAATTTCCCTAAATTACAAGGAATCAGGTGTGGAACTATTTAAATTCACAAATTATGTCGAAGCATTTCATAAATTTAGTAAAGCCTGTAAAATTCTCATAACACTCGAACCAATCATTGATTTAGAATTGGATGAGAATTTATTGAAAAATATTGAAAATTTACGAACATTACTTTACAATAATATGGCCGAATGTCATATGCATCGAAATAATTACGAGCACGTTATTACATTGTGCAATAAAGTTCTCGATCGGGAAGAGAATAATCTTAAGGCACTATATCGACGTGGCGTTGCCTATGGAAATCTTCAAAATCACGAGAAAGCTCTTGAGGATTTAAACAAAGCATTGTTACTCGAACCAAATAATTCTCACGTGAAATTGAAATTTAATTTCTACAAACAACAATCACAAATTGAGAATAAAAAGTACGAGGAACTTGTGAAACGAATGTTTGTTTTTGAAAAGCAAAATTAATTGAATACTCAATTCTTATTGTTTCTGTTTGTTCGTTTGTTTTTTTTTTTAGTTAGAAATAAAGAAATTAGAAACTTTAATATTTTTTTAAATGTAAATAGTTGAATTGAATAAAATAGTTGAAATTAATTATTAATTGAGAATTAAAAATTTAAACCTTATTATTTTATAATGAAGTGTGAGTATAACTTTCACATCAGATCTGTCCTCTAAAGTTTAATAAATAAAAAATATTTATTTAAGTTTGGACGGACAGAGTATGTCCTTAACAAAATAAGCCTTATAAACTAAAAGAAATTATAATTTAAATAAATCGTGGTACTAGTAAATATTGAACATTTTTTACAATAAAATTATTAACGGAAAACAAAAAATATTTTCCGAAAAAGTAGTTACAAGATTTAAAATTATATATTAGAGAATATGAAACTAATTGAAAATGCATTTTTATATAATTTTATATTTAAAAATAAAAAATATAATTTTCAAAAAAAAAAATATTAATAATGTAATGGAAAAACATTAAAGAATAAAACACATTTATTCGTTAAATATAAAAATACACATTTATTTCCACCCATGATCACTTACACCACAATATCAATACATCGAATTACCCAGATTTAGAGAGCGTTGCATTCATTTCAACACAAAAAAAAATTTCTTGGACGATTTTTTTTTTTTTTTTTTTTCTTAAAAATACACAATTATGACCAGTTTGCATAAATTTTTCTTTTGTTTTTATTTCAAAAATTGTTAAACATTTATATATATATATAATTTCTCAAAGTCGCAAAAACACAACTACCTTATTTTTTTTTAAACACTCTGAGAAAAAGTTCTTAACAATAAGAGAAAGAGAAAAAATGCAATTAAAATGTTAAGTGATTTTTTCGTTTTTTATTTACCTATTTATAGTTGTAATATATATGTATATAAAAGTTGTGTGACGATTGAAGAAATAAAATCTTATTTCATGGCACTTTTTTTGTTTATAGTGCTTGGAAAAAATCACGCAATGTTTAGTACAAGTTAAAAAACCTTCACCCCACTTTCATTGTTATAGTTAACATTTTCGTCTTTTTTTTCATTTTTTTTTTCCTTTTTGCTTTCCATGGTTATTATAATCTATTTTCTACGTTTATAATATATGCCACCAGTTTATCTTAATATTCTATGGGGGTAAAGAAAACATCTACTCTCTTGAGAATTTGTCTTTATTTCTTTTGTTCTTCAATTTTGTAACAAAAAAAAAATTATTGTCGAAATCTAAAAATTTTTCTTCTCGAGAGTTTAGACGTATTTGGAAAAAATAATTTGCTTTATTTACAGTTGTTTCCATTTTTTTTTGTCTCTATTTGAATAAATTGGCAAGAATTGAATTGAAATCTTAAAAAAAATGGTTATTTTCTGGGTTCTTAATTGCAAACAAAAAATTTATCATTCCGTCACTTACGAATTCAGAATTTTTTATTACTATTTTATTAAAAGACTAAATAAATAAAAAAAGAACTTGTGATTTCGAGGGAGAGACAATTTTTAAAAAATGAAATTAAAATACTTAAATTTAAAAATTAAAAAAAAAAGAAAAAACGGAACTTGGTCCATTGTTCATTATACAAAAATTGCTCTATATATTGTAAGAAGTTTCTGGCACACAAAGACAATATTTTATCTAAACTTATAATGTAATAACGAAAACTTCTCTTGTAATTGTTACACGTTATAAATCTGCAGATATACATTAAATACGATATTAGTGGCTTATCGAAATTTTGAATTTGAGCAACAGACAAAAATGTTTTCTCTCATCCTTTCGTTTTTCTTTTTTTTTTTTTTCTAATAACTTTTTCTCAATTTAAAATTTTAATAAAAATCAATTATACACTAATATGAAAGGATTCATTCATTTCTTTCTTTTTTTTCTATAACAATACAATATATATATATTAAATTAATAGTGACCATATAATAGAAATATCCCGCGATTTTTCAACAATCTAACACTGATTTACAACCAGATTTTTAATGTACACTCTACACATTGACTTTTACAAAAGATAACTTTTATTATTATTTTTTTTTTCTTTAAATATACGAATGCATTTATTTTGTTTTTCTTTCTTTTCGAATATTTTCATTTCCAAGTTGAGATAATTTTGCTAATAATGTTTCAAAATACAAACGTGCATGAGGGAATTTGTTTGCATTTGTGATAAACTTGGAATTAATCTAACAATAAAAAAAAAAAAAATTGTTTATCGATCGTTATGTTAATTTTATTTTACCGTTCGATGCAACTGTTGCATTATTTGTCGAATTTGTCGCCATTTCTGCGCTACGTGCAACCGCTGCACTAACTGATTTTTCCATAAACTGCTGATAGAGCGGTTTCATGATCTGAAAAAAATTACACTTTACTCAAGTAATTATTTTTCTTTCATTGTTTTTAATTTTCAATTTAATAGTAAAAAATCGTAAAAAATATTGTGAAAGAGACTGCGGGGTTATTCTTTGCACATGACCTTAAGAAAATACTTTTTTTTGGACACTTTTCAAAAAAGAAATTTTAACAACATCACTGACAGAGGAATGTTTCATACCTTGTTAAGCGACAATAATTCCTCAAGCACTCAATATCGTTCATAAAGGTTGGAAAAAGCGATTAAAAAAAAAAAATTAGTTAAATAATGACAAAAAGAAAAGAAGAGTTTAAGAAAAAGTGTTTATAAAACAAATATCAATATAACAAGAAAAAATTTGTTTCTAATGAGAAAAATTAACGTGAATGAGGTGTAAAGTAAATAGAATGTGAAACAATTCGAGATCAGATGAGACGGTGTTTACGAAGTTGAGAATAAGCGAAGGTATAAGCGGGCATTAAAAATAGGGACAGAAAAATACAAAGAATCAGGTATCTCATTTTGTGAACGAGATGAGCGCATTGCCAGGCCTGTTGGACATAAAAAATAATCCCAATTAATTTCAATACCCGCAATCAAAAAATTTATCAATTTTGAAAATAACTTTTACTGTAAATTCTAAAGTTAGATTACAGGCAGTCAGTCTAAAAAGAAAAAACAATTTAAACTTTTTAATTAAAATGTTAAAAATTCCACATAAAAAAAAAATTTGATAGGTAATCATTGTTTTTACTGTCAGAAATTTTCTATTTTTAATTTCAATATAAATTCTTAAAATAAAAGTATAATTAAAATTTTTTTTCTTTCACGTTAAAAAATGAAATTACTTCTGTCAAAAAAAAAGAAGATTTTTTAGAATGATAAATAAGGATAAAATTTACTCACATTTTCAAAAGATTTTTTAAAAATGAAAAATAAGGATAAAATTTACTCACATTTTCAAAAGATTTTTTAGAAAGAAAAATAAGGATAAAATTTACTCACATTTTCCCAAAGAGCACTGGCCAGTTCGTCTACTTTAGTCCCAATTTCTCTAAATTCACCGCTGTATCTATATTTCGACAATAAATGCAAATTGTTAATAAAAGTGAAAAAAAAATTTAAATATGTATTAAAAATAATTATGAAAAATAAATGTTACAATGGAATAAATCATTTGAATACATAAATACATAAATAAAGAATATGAAAAAAAAGAAATAATCAAAATAGATTTTTATCTATTTTCTCTGGTAGTAAAAATTTTTTTGTTTTTTTTTTTTAAAGAAATTGTTAAATGAAATTTTAATAACCTGATGTATGCCCATAAGGCCAGAGTCAATAATCCTACGCCCATAATGACGTTGCACGTGTAGGAAAGTGTATTGAGACCGACTAGTCCGAAAATACCGGACAAAATGTACATTGACATTGCGATTGCAAAAAACACTGCTGGTGTTCTAGCTGCTTTAAAAATATTTTTGCTCTCATTATGAGCCTTGAATTGAAGGAAAGCCTCGTCCATGTCCTGGAAAAGTAACATATTCAATGAAATTTACAACAAATCTGTATTGTTACATTTAGTTTACAAAAAAGAAAATTGATTTTAATAGCGTTTAAAAGGAACAAAATTAAAAAAAAGCTTTCTACATCCTAATTTGTACAATTTTTGACCTAGAGGGCTAAATTTTGGTACGAGACACTATTTTCACGTGTAGATTACAGGAAAAATATAGCAAACCTTTTTGGAATTTATTTAATAGCGTTTAAAAGAAAAAAAACCGAAAATTTTTGAAAAAAAAACTTTCTACCCTTTAATTTGAACAATTTTTGACCTAGAGGGCTAAAATTTGGTACGAGTATCTATTTTCACGTGTAGATTATAGAAAAAATATAGCAAACCTTTTTGGAATTTATTTAATAGCGTTTAAAAGAAAAAAACCGAAAATTTTTGAAAAAAACTTTCTACCCTTTAATTTGAACAATTTTTGACCTAGAGGGCTAAAATTTGGCACGAGTCTCTATATTCACGTGTAGATTACAGGAAAAATATAGCGAACTTTTTTTGGAATTCATTTTAATAGAGTTTT
This sequence comes from Leptopilina clavipes, assembly GCA_001855655.1. Classification (NCBI taxonomy): domain Eukaryota; kingdom Metazoa; phylum Arthropoda; class Insecta; order Hymenoptera; family Figitidae; genus Leptopilina; species Leptopilina clavipes. The sequence continues at coordinate 14,822 of JUFY01014343.1, forward strand.
TGAGGAAAAACTTAAATTTCATTTTCTCCTTAATTTTTGTAATTTTACCCACCTTTATCAATTTCTCCAAATACATTTGACTAAATTCTTCGCCGCCCATTTTACGTTTATTCTGAAATTGATGTAGTGCCTTGTCGACACATCGTTGATGTTCCGATTCAATATGTGCGGTCGCCAAAAAAGGTTTCGTTCCACCGCAAACGCAATCCATCATTTGCATATACAATTCCTTAGCGTCTGCCACTGCTGACAAATTATTAGCCTCGGCAGTTGCCTATAAAAACGATCACATTTTTTTTTCTCTTCCAATAAATTCAAATTTTCATGTAGAAACTAATAACTTACAACAAGCATGCTTTTAGGTTCCGGCAATTCGTCTCCTTTGTAAATTTTAATATAACTTTTAAAATACTCGACAAGTTCTCTTGCCTTGACAACTTGTCCATTAATTTTCTTTGTGACCAAATTCTCCGGCGCTAGAAGCATTGGCACAAGATTCATCAATTGTTTCTTAAATTCAGCCTCAATATCGGACAATCTACCGTCAAATTTTGGATTCGTGGCAATGCTGAGACCTAAAAATGATGGAAATTATTCGTGTTGTAAATTTTTTTTTAATTAAAAATGTAGAGAAATAATTGTCGATATGAAAAATACACACCTGGATGGGGCATGAGAAAACAGGAAATATCCGAGAAGCATGATGTGATATGTTTGCGTAGACTTTGTAATTCGGGATGTTGCTTGTCAGAGATTTGGAGTCGCCTTTCAAGTATTATTTGTCCACCATCGGATCCATAATCGGCTTCGTAAGGATAACTCCAATCGCGAACGAGAAATTGCAACCTTTGAAATGGTGTACTGCCGGATTTTTCCAATGCCAATCGTCCATATTCAGTGAAGAGTTGTAAATGCTGAAGATCATCCTCTTGTATATTTTGCGAGAGATTGTAAATTTGCACCGATGATACCATTGTACTTAATGCAAATACCGTGGCGCAATCTCTGACAGTTGATTGACTGTCAAATGTTCCCTGTGTGTCCATTAAAAGTATCGCGACTTTCTCCCCATTTTCCAATGTACTGAGAAATACCTTCGACCACATTAAAATTCCCGTTGTGTCACGTTCGGAGCCACCACGCCATGAAAATCCACCCAAGGGATCATTCTCATCACCCAGCCAGGCATTATTTTTCACCTCAAATTCCACATACTGGGAAAAAAATTTTTTTTTATCAAAATATATATAAAAAAAATATTCCTTATTTAAAATTTTAATATACATTAATTAAATTTTATTATTTATATCGACAAAATTTCTCACCTTGCTGTTCATGTAACGAAGAAAGAAGTCGAGGAGAAAACTCTTTCCTTTTCTGAAAGCTCCAGCGACTGAGACAACGACAACACTTCGATCTTTGATTTCATCCTGAAGGAGAATTTTCGTAAGCGCATCTTCGTCCAATTCAAAGGTATGATCCGAATGTGCCAATATTATTTGAATTGGCCGTCCTGGCTCTTCAAACTCGTCTCTTTCGTTTTCATAGACATTTTCTGTCCTCTCCCGTTTTCCCAGTGGGTCTAAGAAAAATAATAATTTTTCCCATATAGAAAAAAAAAATAATACAATTTCTTAATGAAAATTCTTCTATTTTTGATCCAAACAATTCAAAAATAGAATTACTGTATTTCGAAAAATACAATAATTCAAATGTAGTACCTTAATAAATTAGAATATTGGTTTAAATCCTAATTTAGAGTTAAAGCAAATTAAAAGAATTTCTATCATCGCTCGAAATTATTATTGCATAATCGATGGCAAACGAAAACTGTCTCGCAGAATATAATTATTTACATTCTTTGCTCGATTTCATTGCATGTTTTGCAATTTAAAACAATGCGCAAAGTCACGCCGTATACAAAAAAAATTGATGAATTAAAAAAAATATGAAATTTTAAATTAGGCTAAAAAATATAATTAAAATTTTTTAATTTGTAATCCAGATAATAATAATAATAATAATAATAATAATAATAATAATAATAATAATAATAATAATAATACAGCAATTTTTATTTATGAACTATGGTAAAAATTAATGATTAGCAATAATTTCTTAAAAAATTATTAACAAAATTGCAGTTTGAAGTTTTAGGTTACTTTTCAAATTTTTAATATCAAGAAAATCTAATATACAGAGTAACACTATATACAGACAGATCAAAACAATCTGAAGTTCGCGATAGTCGCAGTCGTTAAGCGCTCAGATCAATGATGCGTTTGGGTTTCGATTCCCCGTGGGTTCAAAATTTTTTAATTCAACTTTCAGTGACTATAAAGTACAAGTTACAAGCATATTCACTTAGAAGTATATAATTACGCTCATTATTATCAGTTTGATTAAGTATTAATTATTAGAACTAGTAAAAATTAATTTATAATTCACGAATTGTCTCAACGTTGGAAGGGAAAAATTTGTTTCATTTTTTTTCCAATTGGTTATTGAACTACTAAAAAAAAGAAGAAAAAAAAAAAAAAAAACAGTTTAGATCGTTTTCGGTTAACTTCCATGACGCGTTCATATGTTCATTTGATGAAATATTTGATGGAATTTGAGAAAAAAATTTGCAACTTTACGTTTTTCAATGCTTTTTGGTATTTTAACATTGATGCCATATTCCCTCGGGAGGGTGTTACTTGATATGACCTCATCGTTTGCCCCTGACCTCGACCTATTTCTCAATTCCTCTGACGTCATTCTGATCCTTCGCATCTCCTCCACACGCTTCCGGTTTGTCATTCTTTTTTTTTCGCTCATTTTCGATTTATTTTTTATTTTTATTTACAACATTCTATAAACTTCTTTTTCAACTTTATATTTCTTACAGAAAAAAAAAAATTTCTCCTATTCACAATAAGAAAAAAATTCTCTCTTTAAAAAAGTGCATTTCAACAAATTTTTTTTTAAAATATATTTAAAAAAAATCATAATTGGAAAATAAGAAGAAAAAAATCGTGTATTTTTATAGTTAATTGATTTTTTAATGAAGAAAAATAATTTCAAGTGGAATTGTGATATTTTTGAAAGTTACGTAAAAGAAAAGAGAGAGAGGGAGGGGGGGAAATTTTAAATAAGAAGATATCAATCAGAATGAGAAATTTTTTTTTTTGTACTTTAAATAAACACACTCGCGAACAATTTGTTTAATAATAAATTGAAAAATAAAAGGCAACGGAAAAAATTCGGCTCCGTTTTGTCCACCGAGGAACATTCGAAACTTTTGGAACGACACTTCTCAATAAAGAGGCGATTCAACTAAGTCATGAAAATTTCTAGAAATATCTCCTAGTTCTCTGCTTGGCAACATTCCACAAACGGTGAAAAATTGTGTCCGGGGGTTGATCCTAAACTAGAAATCATCACACTGCCAAAAAGTTCAAATTTCTTGATATTTTTTGGATTATGGAATTTAATTTCCTTCCATTTTTTTTTACCATTTTGAACAATTTTTGTAAATTTTTCGTTTATTTTTAATTTCTTTTTTTTAAACTTGAAAAATTATATAAATTCAAAAATCAAAGAAAAATTGAAAAACAATTTGTTTTTTAGTTTAATTTCTTTCTCTGTATAATTCAAAATTAGGAACGATATTATCAGTGCAAATTAAAATTTGAGACGTTTCATAAAATTTGAAATTATTTAAACAAAATTAATTTACATATTCTTTAGCAGAATTTCCGTTATTGCACTTTTAAAATTTATTGCCTTATATAATTATTATAATACAAGGCAATCAGACTTAAATTGTGATTATTAATATATATTATATTATTATTTTTTTATTATTGATTATCGTTTAATAACAATTTTAATAATTATTTTAATGATTCAAAATATTAAAAATAAAATTTTTATTTAAATTTTATTAAAAAGTAAGTTTTAATAATTTCCTGAATGTATAAATTTAAAAAAAAATTAAAACTTTTATATGTTAATTATTAAGTAGATTTTAAACATTTTAAAAATTTAAGGTGATTATAGTAATTTTTAAAACGTGTCCTTGGTTTATTTTTATTCTTATTTTTATCTCCATGACGAGTTTCAATAATTGATGACATCAGCTTTTTTCTCTATTTAAATTAATCTTTTTAAATCGCTAGAAATAAAGGACTAAATTTATTTTTTTTTACTTTTAAATTATTTGAAAAAAAAATTATAAATAGCTTTTGAAAAAGTTTCGAAATAATAATAACAAATATTATTAAATCTATTACTTAGTAATAATAATAATATTCATAATAATAATAATAATAATAATAATAATATTAATAATAATAATAATAATATTAATAATTTATTATATAATTCTTATAAAGACTAAACTGAAAAAAAAATTTATTTGATTCAAATAATGGATTACTTGCGTCTATTATCAAATAAATATTTACTAGAAACAAATAATTTTTATTTAAATCAAATAAACTGTAAGCGAATAATAATTTTTGTATTTGAATCAAATTTTTTTTTTCAGTGTAGTTGTATTTTTCTATATAAAATAAAAGAAAAGAAATTATTTAAAAGGAAAAAATGATAATCATGATAATTAAATTCTGGAATTTTCTCTTGCCCTTTAAAATTTAAATCCACATTGATAGTTGAGAATATTGTCACTAGAAGGCGAGACATTCGCCACCATGCTTTCTGTCGTAAGAGCAGTCAGCTGCTTTTTCTAATTATGATAAAAATCAATTTCTCAAAACTGTTTAAGAAACATTTAAACACGTCATTTGACATTCTTGAATGAAAAATATTAAACAATTTTTTTTTTTATTTTTCAAAATTAATTTATCAGACAATATTTGTTAATTTTATCCCTGTTGAAAAAATTCATAATAACTTGCACTTTTTTCTCTTTATATTAAAAACTGACAGTAAATAATTTTATCCTCCAATGTGATTTAATACCAAATTTTTAACTGATTAATTGTAAATAAAAACACTAATTAAGAGAAGCAAACATTCAATTTGAAAATAAACATTCATGTTAAACAATTTTTTTTTCTCTCTATTATAAAAAAAATACACACTGAAAATTTATTATTTCTCAAATAGAATCGAGAATAATTTCAAATGTCAAATGACGTCACACGTATGAAAAAGAAAAATTAATTCCAGAATTATGGTCAATATGCGTGAAACATATCGAGAGAACAGACGTTAGAATTATATTGTCAAAAAAAGCACATATAATAGTTAAAATGGACATTGATGGAGAGATGTGATTAATTTTAAGGTTAGGTATAATGGATACAGAAAAGAAATTTTTTGAAATTTGAGAAAACTTGATTACGTTTGTAAATTGAAATTACAATAGAAATTCGTGTGAAATGACTTACCAACGTACGATGTATCACAGTCGCCACTCTGTTTACGTTCCTTAGTGTCCGCCATATTGAGTTACGAATAACATACCCCACTTCCGGAGATGCGCGAGTGTTCGACGTGTCAAACCACTTTGCAATACGCATTCACTACGTAAACCAGTGGTGTATGCAGCAATGTATACATTAAGAATACTTAACTATGAATCCTATATGAATCAACCAATGTAACGTCATCAAAAGTTCGAATCGAGGTTAAAGAAAAGAAAAAAAAGAATTTTTCAAGTTATACGTTACATTTCGCATACATGCATAATTGTAAAGAATTACTGCCTCTTTTCAAGGTTATGTTGCGTTTTTAAGAAAGCGATTTTCATCCTTATTTAAGAAACGAGTAGATATGCAAATTAGTTAGAGAAAGAAATTCTTATGTTATCTTTTTTGGAAAGAGAAAGCAAGAGATGCCTTAAATTTAGAAAATGACATTCTTATTTCATGTATATATCAGAGAAAAGATATTTTTAAAAACACGTTATTTTGGAGGAAAAATGAAAAGTGTGGAAAAGCGTTAAAAAAACAATTTTTAATTTACTAAAACGTTTATTAATAAATATCGTTAATCAAATTTATCGATTATATATACATTAAAAATATTTATTTCTATATAATTGACAATAAAAATGACAATAAATATACAAATATTTATATAAAGTACGTATTATAAATATATAAATTTTTACCGAGATAATTTAAAATATTAATAAAATTATCAGCAGCAGCATTCGAGTTCAATACAATTTTCTGCACAATCTTTCTTCTCATCCTTCGACTTGTTCGGATGACAGTTTTGATTATCACATTTACAGCAATTATTTTTATCATCTTTACAATTTTGATTACATTTCTCTTTACATGCATCGGTCTTACAGTCACAATTACATTGATTATGATGATGATGATGACAGTGACAGTGGTGATGATCGGATTCTTCTGAACTAGAATCGCTAGAAGAGTCACTGCTAGATTCGCTACTAGACTCGGAACTAGAGGAAGAAGAGTCTTCACTATGATGGCTAAAACAACAATAATTCAAAGAAAAATGCATAATTAGTTATTAAATTATAGCAAAAAAAATTATACCTATAATAAAAATTATTATTATTATTATGAGTAGAAGGAATGTAATGTTTAATGTAATATACTATAATATAGTAGGTTGTAGGTTATGTTAAGTTTGCGTTTAGGTTAATATACGACGATTTTTTAAATAGGTTTATAAGAATTAAGCAAAGTGTAAAAAAATTATAATTAAATTTAGAATGTGTCTTTTTTCTTTATAAAAAAACAGGGCGCATAAATAAACCATAAAAATTATTAGTTAGAATATTCATTCTTTACAGAATTTCATCATACCAATAAAAAACATAGGCCAGTCTGTAAACTCAAAAACCCTTGTTAATTGTAAACAGGAAGGTCTAAGTAGTTTCTGGTAGTTTGGGGGCACCATATAAGTGCCCCATAGTTTGCTCTCGATTTCCGGTTGCGGAACATGTTATAAACAATCGTCAAAGTTCGTAAAACATGGTTTTTGAGTAACGGTTGCTTCCGGTTACATTTTAGGGGAAAAAGTTGTGATTAAAACTTGTAGAGCTTAAAATATCTTCAAAATGACAGGTCGCAAGTTAAAATTGGTCCATTTGTTTATTTGCAAATGAATTTAAACCATTAAAAATAGCACTTTTTTAATTGTTAAATAATTTTGTTAATAATTATTGTATTGTTTTATAACTCATGGAAAATGTTCTCCTTGCGAAGCTGAATAAATTAAAAAAATCTGACTCGTTTGATTAAATAGTTTATGAGTTATTCCATTTGTTATTTAAAAACATGTCATTTTGCCATGGAATTTCCCCAGCTTTGGACGTGGCGAATTAAATTTTTTTTTGTTTTTTTTGTTCCATTTTAAGGGCAATGTGATTTTTTTTATTTAATTTGACAATAATTGGCGTTAAAAAAGGGGTACATTTTTATGCATAAACAAATGGAATAACTCATTCAATTTTCACTTTATCGACTTCGCGTGAAAGGAATTGAATTTTATTTGTTCTAACAAAACTTAAAAAAAAATCTGATGTAGCTTGAGAGGGGGGGAGGGGAATTTTTTTTCTTTTTTCAAAAAAATACACCTCCACGTAGAAGGATAAAAAAGAAACACGTATATGCTACACGCTTAAATTTAAATAATATTAATTTTTTTTTTGCTAAAATATTATTATTAACTATCTGAATTTATACATAAATAAAACTTAATTTAAAAAAAATGAAAAATAATAAAATTTTGTTGTTAAAAAAAATTTTTTTTTTACTATGAAAAATATTTTCTTTTTCTAAAAAATAAATTCATATTTCAATTTAGCATAGAAAATTGTATAAGATTAAAAAAAAAAAGAAGAAAATTGGTTAATTATTAACAAAGTTACGGAAGTTTTGGAAATTTGAACGGCTAAATTTTGTTTTCAAGCGAGGGATAGCCACCCGCCTAACGGGCCACGGAGTTCCCCCACTCCGTCGGCTAGAGCTTGGTAAAAAGGCGTATGTACTTTATCTTAAATAATAACTATTGAAAAGCACAAAATT
>JUFY01014351.1:4191-16877 GCA_001855655.1 Leptopilina clavipes
TTTTTTTTTTTTTTTTTTTTGTTGTGGCGAATAAAAATTAATTTGAAACTTTTTTCCACAAAGTCTCAATACAAAGGAATAAATTTCAGTGGAATATTAGAGCGAATCGATATTGAGGTGTAGCGTTAACTTGGCAGCCATTATTCTCATGCACCTTTGGCATTGGCTATACACATTCCATGCACTCCATTGAGATTTAGTTTCGTGGCGATGAAAACTGCAAGCGAAATAGTCCACCGAAATAAGGGGATGAAAGTGGTGATGGGTATGGAAAAGGAAAAAGTAGAAAAGGGATGGGATGGGAGGGGGCGGAAGGTTACCTACAGTCTCCCTCTACCCCCGCGGGGCCGCTGTCTCCAGCCCTTCCGCAGTTGTATGTCTCTCACGCGCGCGCGCTAAATGTAATGTATTCACCCTTTGAACCCAACGCCGGTTGGTTGTATATCTACAAGAGAATGGTCATTTGTTGTGTATGCGTATCATCCTCCTATCTCGAGAGTTGGCACACACGTACCTGCGAAAACGGCGCTGCTGCGAGAGGGCTCCAATAGTAGTAAATTTAATGTCGCAGAAAATTATACAGAGAGCCGTGAGATAATAATTATTTCCCGTTGGGGCGTCAACGCCGAGATCATTTTCATTGACAGTGTTTTCCCCGGTGACCTTAACTTTATTTTCACACAAAATACACGACGAGTTTTTGTTGACCCTCGTAATGGAAATATTTTTTTCAAAAACATATATGGGGAAGCTGTCATTATATGTTATTTATTACATACTCTTCACATTTCACCAAGAGTTAATTGAGACAAAAATTTAATTGTCTGCAGTTAAAATTATATTATTTAAATTATTTTAATGACTTTTGGAGAGCGAGGTACTGTAGTGGGCGTTAATTGTGCAACTCCGTCTAAGGAGGCGTGGCAACTAGAAACACACCTCAAGGCGTGTTAACTTTCAGAAGCGCTCACAATATATAAATCATCTTTTTGACAATGAAATGATACTAAAGAGTAATTAGAAAATAAAAGATTTTTAAAGTTTACGTCCCTAATAGAGGCGTGGTATCGGAAACCACGCCCAAGTAATGAATGTATTATCCGTCGTACAAGTAGGCGTGACTTCTTATGTTACACTTTTATTGAAGGCGTAACACAAATGTTGCGTCTTATTTGTGGGTGTGATTAACACTCGTACCGCCATATAGGCGTGTACAATAACAAATCACGCCTCTAATGAAGGCGTGGCATTTGAAGCCACGCCTATGTAATAAATAATTCACGTAAAATCACGCCTACCTACATTAAAACCTCTACAATTTTTCCAGATGTTCTTTTAATTAAGCGAAAATTTAAATATTTTTTTGTAAAATAATATAAATAAAAGGTCAATCGTATTAATAACTTTTTTTGTTGATTATCAAAATGCCGTATGATATTTTTTAAAAATAAAAATTTTTAATTATACCACACATTTGTCTGATGCCTTCGGGGTTTTTAAATAATTAATATACATATATTGGAATAAATTAATTGAAAAATGAAGATAGTAAATGTTGAACAACGAATTTCAAAGTTTGGATAATTGGCCTCGCAAATTCATAATTAAAGTATAAAGAAGAGCTTTGTGAACATTGAATTTGTTGATGTAGAAACGAAATTTGATATTCATTTTGGACGAATTCATATCGTATTTTATATTATCAGTTTGCTTCAGGGCATAACCGACTATATTGACAGGTGGAAACGTAATTATGCGCATAATGTTCATGTACTTTAAAATATTTCAAATGTATTTGAAGAAAATATTTGTGGGGAGTGGGCGGACAGGGGAAATTGTCGAAAATTGATATTGGATATGGCAGAGTTTAATAACTGGAGTAAAAATATTTGTCATTTTGTAAACTGTAACCGATTTCCGTTTACATTTGATTATACAAATAATATTGACAGACAAATAATCATTCAACGTTCATTAAATTTGACTTGATCAATAAAATTAATTTAACAATTCAATTCGCCTAGATTAACTACTAGACATTGGTAATTTACATTTATCGATATGAATTTACTTTCTGACATGTTGTTAAATTTATAATATTTTCAAAAGATTTTTTGTTTCGTTCTACTTTACAGGATTTTTAAGGGCGGAATTAAATAGACCACACCCACAAAAGACTTGATATTTTCGACGCCTTCTACTAATACAATACGTCTCTAAATCCAAGTTTACGATTGTCGACGCCTAAAGAGGCGTGATTTACAAATGTTACGCCTATTTTGTACGTGCAGTATTGATTTATACCGCCTTGTGGGCGTACAAAATAACAAATAACGCCTTTCTTGCTTCTTTAATGGGCAAGGCCCAGAAAGGCGTGGTGTAAAATGTATCGCCTACATTATGGGTGTGTCTTATATTTATGCCACACCCTATGGGTGTGTTAGAATAATAAGCCACGCCTTTCTTTTTACTTAAACAAGAAAAATAATCAAATTATTTATTACCAATAATTTAAGGGTATTAAATATCAATGAAAATAAATGCTGGAACATATCGTCAAAAATTCAAATTGTCCGCATTGAAAAAATTTTATTTAAAAATAAATTGCAAATAAATCATTATTTTATAATGAATAAGTATTTTATTGAAATTTTTTTTTACTCTATTCATTTTTTTAGAGCAAAAAAAAAAAAAATGAATTACACATCCGTTTCCGTGAAATTTCAATTGTTTTACGACTATTATTTTGGTTGGGTAGTAAAAGCCATAGTGTGCAGAAGATTTCCCGGACAATTCCGGGTTAGCATGAAAGTCAAAACGGATTCACGGATCGTTAGCAAATAAAACGTTTCCGTCGCGCGGTTGATCTGCATCCAGTGGACATTGCTTTCGAGACTCTCGAATGTGCGTAATACTGCGCGACTGCCCGTTAGTGTTTGTAAATGCAATTACGCCGAATGTCCAAAGCAGATGCCTGCCGGTCATTCCAATGCCTTCCGCCCTTGGATCACCCTTTGTTCACGGGGCCAATAAATGCACACTAAATCCATTCCAGGCTCCCAAAAGAGAAAGAGAGAGTGAGTGAGAGAGAAAGAGAGGATGAGAGGGAAAGAGAGACAGAATGAGACTGCGATTCTTTATCGGAGAAATTTATCGCCTTTGCGACTTGTAATTTAATAACGTCAAGTCGCGCTTTCATTTCCTGTAATGTTAAATGCTTTGCTCAACTGATCATTCCAAAGATAGTGGATATTTTAATTAAAAAAAAAAAAAAGAAAAGAGAAAAGCTTCACGTTAATTTTCCAACCTTTTCAATGTCCTCTATATGTCTAAAACATGATTTATATACTGTCCAAAAAATATTTTGATACTCTCATGAAAAAATTTGAAAATAATTTTCATATTAAAAAAAATTAAATTAAATTTAAGAGATTAAATTTTTTTCCTTTGAAATCCACGATTAAAAGAAAAGAGTGAAACACAAAAAAAAAAAATTCTCGAATGAGTTAGGAGAATTTAAAAGAGTTACTAATATATAAAGTATATAACTAGTTTAGTGAAACTAATAGAAAAATTTCAAATGCAACAACCATTAAGAATGCTCGAGTGTACATTTTATAAATTATAAAACTTTGCTATAAGATTTAAAAGAGCATTAGACAGTTTCAAAAGAAGTTGAAAAGATTCGAATTGATTTTTAAAGACCTTCAAAGATTGAAAAACGCAAAGCGAATTTAAAACACTTGCCTTCCAACTTTAAAATCGTTTGGAGACATATTAAATTCAGAAAAAAACATTCACTTATTTTTCCAACGTGTAACACCTTCAAAACAAATACAATTCTCCCCAGAGAAAGAGAGAGAGAGAGAGAGAGAGAGAGAATCAAGTTACAATTCCACAATTTTGAAAGTAAAATAATTTGAAGGACAATAATTAAAATTTAGGTCAATATCTAAAGATCAAGAGGAGAGAATCTAAAACATAGGTCAAAATTCACAGGTCAAGCAATAAACGGTATTTAAAAATTTATAAAACTTCTGGAAGGTCAAAAACAAACATAATTTCAATTTTTAGGTCAATATCTACAGATTATGAAGAGAAAACTCGAAATGTAGGTAAAAATTTTAAATTTTACCTACATTTTGAGTTTTCTTGGTCAAGAGACTATCATCATTTTTGGATTAAGGAAACTTCGTCAAAAGGCGAATATGACTTTACAAGTTAGGTCAATAATCTAAATAAACCAAAAATTTAGATCAACCTCCGAAGATAAAGAGGAAAAAAAACTTCAAAAATATAGGTCAAAATTAACAGGTCAAGAAACACGTTATTGTAGAACTTATGAAACTTATCGTAGGTCAAAATATGGCAATGATTTCAAAAGTTAGGTCAATAAACTAAATGAACAGAAAAATTAGGTCAATGTCCAAAGTTCAAGAGGGTAAATTTAAAAATATAGGTCAAATTTCACAGTTAATATCCAGAGATCAAGAGGGAAAAATTATCACAAAAGATATAAAAGCAGCAAATGAAGAGGAAAACGTAAGCAAACAATTTAAAAATCTTCATGTAGGTCAAAATATGAACATAAAATAAAAATTTAAGACCATAACTTTAATATACCCAAAAAATTAGGTCAATATTAACAGATTATGAGGGAAATAATAACCGTAAACTACAGATTACAATTATCATGTCAACAGACAAACGTTAAGATATTTTAAAATATAGGGAAAAAAAACTTTTAGGTCAAAAGAAGAACATATGTTTAAAATTTAGGTCAAATTAGATCAAAGATTAATTTCAATAAGCAAACAACGAGTTAAAAAGGCAACTTAAAGGTAAAATGGCAATAGGTCAAACAATATTTCAAATTTTAGGTCAAATTCGTAGGTCAAGGGAAAATTTTCAAATTGACCGCACTGGTTTTGAGTGTTGAATTTTTTGTCAAAGAGAGACGATAAAGAAGAGATTTGAAAGTATGAAAAATATTGAAAAGAAATTCAGCTACTTGAATTTCAAATAAAGTTGTGTACGCCTTACCTTTCCACTTCGTCATTGAATATCAGTGAACCTATCTGGAAAATTTTCGATTAATATCATATTTTCAGCTATCGTCACACTTCATATTCAAGGAAAACTTCTCGCTTCAATTCTCATTGACTTGTTCGGGAACAAATCAATACAAAATTGACAGAACGAAGTGCTTAATATTATTTGAACTCTCTCTCTCTCTCTCTATCTATCTCTCTTTCTCTCTCACTCTCTCTGACGATAACGAAGTCAAGCGACAAGTCTTGAATCGATTTTTCCCTCCTGGAAAATGTCCACACACAAGAGAGGAACTTTAGAAGGAAAATCCCAACGTTAAGGGTGACAAGAAAGGGACTGGAAAATGGAGAAGAGGGGATGGTGAGGAGAGGAGGGGGGTAAGGCGAAGGTTTCCCATTTCGTTGTGGAACTCAACAGAGGCGCTTATATTCGATCCAAGTATTTGAGACTGCTGACACGTAAAATGGTCTCGGGAAGAAGAAAAGTTTCTTCTACGGCTTTAGAAACTGTTTTCCGCTTTTGACTTGAATCCGGCGTGTTTTGATTCAGTTTTTTTTTCTTTATTTTTCTATTTTTCTTCTCTCTTTTTTTTTTTTTTTGGCGACACGTGCTACTAAGTGGCCACTTCCTGTAAAGTCTCTCTGATCGAACGGATATCTTTAACGCTTCCTCCCCCCTTGCCGCCCCCATCCGCCTATTTGTACTTCGCACCCTTCTCTCCTACTCTCGTCCCCCTTCCTTCGTCGCTTTCATCCTTACCCCTCCCCCCCCACCCCATCGTGTTCAGGAAAGTCGACCTGAATTAGAGGGACCTGAACACGCGAAGCCACAGCTATCTTCATTTTCAGCGAGGGTACGTTCAAACCAATTAAAGTCATGCTCGGAAGATTCTTAGTAGAGCTGTGATGACAGCTTCGATCGTTTACCAAGTCAACGGCCTTCTTCATAAAAGAAAAGAAAGAAAGAAAAAAAAAAAAAAATTGGAACGATGTGTATACACTTTATAATATATTATAAAGACAAACCCTAGAGAAAAAAAAGACAAGATAAAATTTTTAGACCTAAAATATAGATTTTCTTTTTCTTTTTCACTAAAAATTTCTTTTTTTCTTCAATTGTCAATTATTTTATGCAAATAATTTGGTAATTTTTTTTCGATTCAAGATTTTTAACACAAGGTAAAGTAACTGTGAGTTTGAAAGAATTTTTAATTCTCAGGTCAAAAGGCGAAATTAGTCTAAAATATGGGTCAAAATCAATAGGTCAAGAAGAGAATATACCATTAAAAATTAGAAGTTTTAATTCTCAGGTCAAAAGGCGAAATTAGTCTAAAATATGGGTCAAAAAGCAATAGGTCAAGAAGAGAATATACCATTAAAAATTAGAAGTTTTAATTCTCAGGTCAAAAGGCGAAATCAGTCTAAAATATAGGTCAAAAGCAAGAGTATACCATTAAAAATTAGAAGTTTTAATTCTCAGGTCAAAAGGCGAAATCAGTCTAAAATATAGGTCAAAAGTAAGAATATACCATTAAAAATTAGGTCAATAAGAATGACTTGTCATTTTACTTTGTTGTCATCGTCGTCGGAGAGAGACAAATTTAACTTCTAAATTTAGGTCATAAACTTAAGAATTACATCAGAAGATGGACACAACTCTCAAATTTAGGTCAAAATAAAAAATATAGAGTATATAAAATAATTGAGGTTAATAAATATAGGGGGAAAAAAGATTTTAACCTTAAATTGTAGGTCAAAATTCAAATATAATTTTTAAAATTAGGTCTAAAAGGAAACGCTGATCCAAAAAATAGGTCAAAAATCAGAAATAGGTCACAAGCTGAACACAACTTCCAAATGTAGATCAAAATAGAAGATATAGAGAAATAAAAAAAATTTTAAATGAAAATAGGATAAGAGAAGATTTTAAATTTAAATTTTAGGTCAAAATTTAAATATTATTTTGGAAATTAGGTCCACCTGGGACCTAAAAATTTAGGTCCATATCTAGAGATAAAGAGAAAAATTTATCTCACAATATATTAGGTCAAAATTCATGAAGCAAATTTTCAAAACTTAGAAATAAAATTGAAAAACTTCTCGTAGGTCAATTTATTAACATAAACTTAAAATTTAGGTCAATTATTAAAATTTACTATTGTTATTAAAATAACAAGAATTCGAATAAATCTTGACTGACTAAAATTGTCCTTTATTGTACTGAATCAAAAATATAAAATTCTAGAAAATACAAGTCTCAAGTGGAAAATTCTTTTAATTTAACAAGAAATATTGAAGAATTTTTTAAAACCTAATAAAGGGGAACAAACAAAAGTTAAAAATAGAGAGAGAGAGAGAGAAAGAGAGAGAGAGAGAGTGTTTTCGGTCTCCTCTGTGGGATTATGGGACGCCAAAGCGTAGGATCCAGTGTGGTTGAAAGTGGGATGGAGTTACTCACGAATTGAAAGGGATGGGGGTTTTTGAGAGGGGGGAGGGGGAGGGGGTGGCATGCCAATATCATACGCCTACGAATTCGAGTCCTCGATATTGATACTCGGTGTCTCGGTAAATACCACCGTTCCGCGAGCAATTGGTACCGGTAAGCCTAGGGATTTTAGGCACTCTGGCTCGAGCCTATCCGGGAGATTGAACCTCTCCGTCTGTCGAAAAGCTCGGATTTCGCATTCCCTATCCCCTCTCCTCCATCCCAACCACCACCTCTTGCGAGATCTGTCCAACACCAAGCATAACCCCCTGTCCAATTTCGACTTGAATTTCAAATTCTGCAATTTATCCGCATTTTCCAATGCCAGAAAACAATTTGTTTTCAACGCCCTCTTGATTTGACTTTGAAGGAAAACTATATTTCTCTATGGACTCTGCTTTTATTAGACATCGCGCAGAATTTCATTGTTAATATATATTTTTTGAGAGATGATATATAGATATATTTAAAGATATGATAAACAAAATTTTTTGAGCATTAAAAATAAAATGGGTCAATTTTATTTTGATAATTCGTTCAATTATAGGGAGAAAAGTAGTAGTTGAAGTAGTAAAAGTCAATTTTAGTCAGACGGGAAATTTTTCCGTTTTGGGAGAAAATCAGTGGAAAAGTTCATGTTCAGTCAGACAAAGATTTTTTTTATTTCAATATTGAATTTCTTTGTTTTTGTAATGCAAGTAGTAATGGTCAATTTTAGTCAGACAAGATGTTTCTTAGTTTTGTTTTACAATAATTTAAGTAGCAAATGTCATTATTAGACAGGCGGAAATTTTTTATAATTATTCTATTACTTAATTTTAATATTTTCTTGTTTTTATATATAATTTAAGTTACTACTTAGTAGTAATAGGCAATTTTAGTCAGACGGGACATTATTCAGTTGCGTTTTACGAGAATAAAAGTAGTGAAGGTCATGTTTAGTCAGACAACAATTTTTTTAATAATTTTTCAATTATTTTATTTCTCTATTTCCTATTTGCTTGTTTTTGTAATACAAGTAGTAATAGTCAATTTTAGTCAGACGAAACGTTGCTTAGTATTGTTTTACAATAATTTGAGTGGCAAATGTCAATTTTAGATACGCAGAAATTTTTTATAATTATTCTATTACTTAATTTTAACATTTTCTTGTTTTTGTATAAAATAAGTAGTAATAGTCAATTTTAGCCAGACCGGACATTTTTTAGTTGTCTTTTACGAGAAAACAGTAGTGAAGGTCATGTTTAGTCAGACAACAATTTTTTTATAATTTTCCAATTTTTTTATTTCTCTATTTCCTATTTGCTTGTTTTTGTAATACAAGTAGTAATAGTCAATTTTAGTCAGACGAAACGTTTCTTAGTTTTGATTTACAATAATTTGAGTACCAAATGTTATTTTTAGACACGCAGAAATTTTTTATAATTATTCTATTACTTAATTTTAACATTTTCTTGTTTTTGTATAAAATAAGTAGTAATAGTCAATTTTAGTCAGACGGGACATTTTTTAGTTGTCTTTTACGAGAAAAAAGTAGTGAAGGTCATGTTTAGTCAGACAACAATTTTTTTATAATTTTCCAATTATTTTATTTCTCTATTTTCTTGTTTCTATAATACAAGTAGTAATGGTCAATTTTAGTCAGACAAATCGTTTCTTAGTTTTGTTTTACAATAATTTGAGCAGCAAATGACATTTTTAGACAAGCAGAAATTTTTTTAAATTCTTCTATTACTTAATTTTAACATTTTCTTGTCTTCATATTTAATTTTACTCGAAGTAGTGAAAGTCAGATTTTAGTCAGACTTGCCAGATGTTTGTAATTACATAGAAGGAATCAAGTAGTAGAAATAAGTTACAGTCATACGAATTGTAAGCCATTTTTTGAGACAAGTATAGTAAAAGCGAATTTTTGGTCAGACTAATTTTTTCCTAAATGTAGGATATAGAAATATTCAAGTAGTAAAAGTCAGTTCCAGTCAGACAAAATGTATTAAATTCCCTTAAATTAGGTAAATATCAGTAACTGTTAAAAAAAATCGTTGCTGGCAGGTTTAAGGGGAGGGGAATCTGTCTCCTGCCAGGAGATGCTTTTTACGTCACTGGCACTGTCCGCACCGTGGAGAGAGGGAAGGGGGAAGAGTCCTGCCAGATATTCCATTATTTTTTGTTCTCTGGCATTTATTTCCATCCTGAGCGCGTCAACTCGATAGATCAAGATCGATCCAGGTCGAGACGATATATAGATATATATATATATATATAACAGGAGCTCGAGGGAATTTGATCAGTGTATAGTATATATATATATATGTATGGATACCCCATGAATAATGAGAGGCACGTCATACTATAACTGATGTATGACTCCTGTAGACGAAGCGATGTACCGGCAATAAGTGCGATGTGTAAAACATCGAACAGTGTGATATCGAAAACGACGATCAGTGATATACTCACAGGAAGTGAATATATATCGTGTCGTCAAAAGACGAGACCGGGGGATGAAAAAAAAGAATAAAGGAACGTCCTTCAAGATTTGTGTGTCTAAATCGACAGATTTAATAAAATGGAGATTTTATTTTTTGTTTTCAATTTTCTACTCTTTCCTTGTAATCAATCAAGTTTTTAAGTCTCAGTTTTTTTTATTTTTTATTTTTTATTTTTATTTTTTTATTTTTTCTATAAGGAAATTATAAACCAACGATTAATTAACTAATTCATAGAATGGCAAATATTTATTTGGAATTTAAATTCATGTTTTCTCATGTAAAAATTTTATTTAAATAATTTTTAATTATAAATTTAATTAAAATAATTTTCAATTTAATAATTCGATTGGAATAATTTTAAATCAATAATTTAATTAATTAATATTCGCAATTACTAAATTAATTAAAATAATTTTGCATTAATAATTAAATTAAAATAATGGTTTCAAAATATTGTTAAAATCGTTTCAGTAAATAATTTTTAATTGATCCTAAAATATTTTACTAAAACAGATTTTTTCGAAATAATATTTTTAAAATAAATTTTTCGCTATATCTTTTGAAAAACAATTCTAGTAAATTTTTTTTTTTTTGAAATAATTTTAGTACATAATTCTTTAAAAAATAATTTAAAAAAAAACATATTTTTTCTCCATTTCTTCCTTTCTTTGAAAATAATTCCTCTCATGTTCTTTTTTTTATTAAATTTAATTACTATCTTCCAAATGAAATGAAATCTCAATTAAAGAAATAGCAATTATAATAATTATTAATTTGAGTTAAAATAACATTTCTCCACAAAAGGCACTGAAAACAATATAATATACAATTTGGAAATTTTGAATTCGTATTTAAATTCCATTTATTGTGTCGTGTTTTTAATGATGTTCACTAAAATTAATGCACTTCATTTCACTGAATGCGTATAAGAGAAGTAGGCATTTAATAGTGTTAATTAACGTATTACTGTTGCACATTCTGAATGTAATGAACGTGTTTATAATTAGCGCTACATAATAAAAATATTATTCTCCTGATGAGTAATTAAAATCCTTCATATTGTTGCAAGCATATAGAAATGCTTCCACAATTCTATATAAATTGTTAATGTTATCTCTAATTCTCTATTTTCCCCTCAGTATAAAATGTGAAAAAAACAAATCTATAATTTCATCAAATATTATTATTTTAATTGAACCATTTAATTTTAATTCAGCTCTTAATTGGCGCGATAAATTTAAAATTTTACCTTTATCTTAATTTAACACAGATTTTAATTGATTTTCAGTTTTTAAAAATAATAAAATCCTGAAAATTAGGTCAAAATTCACAAACTAAGGGGAGAAAATATTCTCAAAATATAGGTCGAAAAATCAAAGGTCAAAAGAACATTAATTTCAAAAGTAATAATTTAAGAGACTATATCTTCGAAATTTAGGTCAACCGGCAAAAAACCTCCAAAATTAGGTCAAAAGTAATAATTGCAGAGAACATAACATTGGAATTTAGGTCAAAGGCACAAGTCAAGATTCGAAAAAACTATAAAATAGAAAAAATTTACAGATAAGAAGACTGAAGCAAACTTTAAGAATTTAGGTCAACATTCACAGGTCAAGAGACAAAGATGACTAGATGATCAGGTCAAAAATTTACAAATCAGAAAGCAAAAATAAATTTATAAGTAGATTAAAATTTACAGGTCTAAAGGCGAACATAAACCTTAATATTCAGGTCAACATTTGCAGGTCAAATGACGAACATAATCTTAAATTTAAGGTCAAAAGTCTCAAAAATAAAATACAAATATATTTTCTATAAATGAATAAAAGATAAAATCAAAATGAAGAAAAAAACAATTATTTTTCTTAACAAAATTTTTGTTATTTAAATTTTGAAATTTATTTAATTTTGATTATCTTGAGTTAAACTCATTGTTTCTATCAAAAAAATGTCAAATTGATTTTAAATTCAATGAGTATAAAAAGAAATTTTTCCATAATACTTTTTTCCCACTTTTTTCTATTTTTTTTTGGTTAAGAAATATTTCACGGCTTTCCAAAAATTTTAAACAGTAAAAATTCATTTTAAACTTGAAGATTAATAATCTAACGCAAGGCAGGTAAGTTTAAATGGCAAGCATGTGTGCTGCATAACTTTCAAAACACATAAAACTTCGTTATTACAGAACTTTTCTGGCAGGTCAATATATTGCAATTTCGCAGGCTTCGTCACCATAATTCAGTGCATCAAAAAAAAAAAAATAATAATTTTTTTTCCCATGTTTTTCTATACAAAATGAAAAAGAGAACAATAATAATAAACAGCTGTAAAAAAAATTAATTCAATACTTTTCCCAATGAATTTTTTCTAACAAAAAAATTTGTTTTCCGTTAATATTGTTATCTTAAATTATAAAAATTCCTCTTATGAATATTAAAATATAAATAACAAAATTAAACATATAAATAAATATGAACGTAAAATTGTAAATAAATTTAAAAAATTATGATTCGATGTGAATATAAATGAGTATAAAAAATAAATATATAAATAAATATATAAATAAATAAATAAATAAAATAATAAATATATCTAAATAAAGAAAAATATAAATAATTATAAACATGAAAAATGGATATGAATGAAAAGAAATGAAAA
>JUFY01014353.1:6617-17237 GCA_001855655.1 Leptopilina clavipes
TATATTATATTATATTATATAAAAATCTCTAAACCCATGGGAGGAATCGAACCTCTAACACTAAGTTTCGCATACTACGTCAAGCGCCTTAGAGACTGCAGCCATTCACCTTGCATATAATATATTTATAATAATTCTTAATTTTATTATTATATTATATTATTATTATATTATATTATATTATATTATATTATATTATATTATATTATATTATATTATATTGCATTATACTACATGAAATATTATATAATACTCGATACACAATAAAAAAATATAATTATCAATGAAGAGTAAAAGGAAACGTAATTGTCAATAATAAAGTAAAAGAAAAATCACAAGTTTTTATGAACTATAAAAAGATAATGACATTTAATAAGTTGTAAAAAGGTTTGTTCAACTTGTGCTTGCATAATTGAATTTCATGAAGGAAATGAAGAGAGGATAGTACCTGTACATATATATATATATATAATCACACACTGTCGACGCGAATGTCGATAAAAGACCAGTTTTTCAGTTGTATGTAACCGAAAATTTTACGATCTTTTTAAGACCATTTTGCTCATAAAAGTGTATACATAATAAATAGGGTTTTATTCTGATACGATCATTTCTGAATACAAAAAACACTTTTACAAAAATTTGTCGACACAAGAAGCGCTGTTGACAGTTATATTATTATTGACACTCTGTTGTTGTATATATAAATGTGTTAAAGATCGATTTTTACTTTACTCTCATTTTTCATTGATATTAGATAACAAAATAAACACGAGAAGAAGAGAGTAATACGTAATTTTTTGTGTTTTTTATTATAGTAGTATTTGTCTAAAGTTGAGGATATTACAAAACCAATGATTTTATGATATTCCAATGGAATATTTGTTCGTCACAATTTATTGAGAATTGAGTAGAATATTTATTATTATTATAATTATTATTATAATTATTATTATAATATAATTATTATTATTAAAATATAATTATTATTATCATTTTTTTATTTTGTCCCAGGAAAATGTCAAAGTAAAATATTCTTTTGATATTCTAATTGAATGTCTGTGAAATATTCTTTCGAATATTCCAATGGAATATTAGTAAAATATTTTTTTAATATTTCGACGGAATATCTGTAAAATATTCTTTTGATATTTTTCCAATGAAATCATTAAAATATTTTTTTTTTAATATTTCAACGTAATATCTATAAAATATTCTCTTGATATTCCAATGCATTTAAAATATTTTTTTAATATTACAACGGAATATCTAATCTAATCTCTATGAAATATTCTTTTCATATTCCCATGAAATATCTGTATAAAATATTCTTATGATATTCCAATGGAATGTCTAAAACATGTTTTATTTTTTGTAATATTTTGTTGTCATTCGATCATCGAAGTTGAGCAACGTTGAGCGCGGTTAGTAATTGGATGGATAACCGCTTAGAAATATCTCGTAGTGTTGGCTAATTTTTTTCGGCAATTAATTTTTATTTTGGAAAAATAATTTTGAATGTTGTGTTTCTATAGTTGAGAGTTAGAAAATGAAAAATGTCTCGACTCTATTTCTCTCTCTCTCTCTCTCCAGCGTTCGATAGAACTTTTTACCGATGGCGCTCAACGTGAAATAAGACTGGAAACGATCGTAAAATGTGCTTTCATCGTGAATTACATCCTTTGTGTATATATATACGCATAAAGCCATGAAAATACCTCATACTGTCCTGTAATGCGCCATAAAGTCTTGCGTTGTATATCTAGTCGCGATATCATCTGGGTTAGGAGTGTATACACCCCCGAGAGTGAAACAGAACGACCTTCCCAAGTGTCTTCTTCTTCTTCTTCCTCCTCCTCCTCCTTCGCTACGTATACAATATATAACTTGAATAATATATCGAACACGGTCTGGAATTCGCATTACTCTTGATCTTACATATACATATTACCCTGTGTGAGATGATAGTAAAAGAGAAATAGAGAAGAGTAGAGATTTTCTCTTCAAGACGTCAACTTGCACTCATTCAGCCAATAAGTCTTTATTCTAAATCTAACTCTCTTGCAAACCGGGAGTGCGTATTTTATCCTTCCGTCTATACTTTGATTAATAGTTAGATGAGAAGTCCCGATATCGACGCATTTTATATTTGTCGAGAGAGAGAGAGAGAGAGAGAGAGAGAAATTCCTCCAGTTGGTATAGCTATCTGTTTTACTCAATTGTTTTACGAACATCAAGTGATGGCTGTGTTCCTCGAACCTTTAACCTTGTAACTTTTGATTGACTGAAAATAACTGTAGAAACTTTTAAACGAACAAATTTTTTCCCAAAAAAGAAAAAATTATAAAAAAATAAAAACGATTGTTTTATTTATTTCACTGTAAACTTAAAAGTATCAAATTGATACCAAAAATATCAAATTCATCCAAAAATTTGGAATCAATTTGATATTTTTGGTGTCAATTTGATACTTTTAAGTTTACAGTGTTTGGAAATAATTTTTGATTTTAATTTCATAATATTTTCAACATGAAACAATTCCCCAATATCGCCCTCCCCCCATTAACATTCTGGGAATAGTCCATCATCAATATTCCAGAAATAGTAAAATATCCGACCTTTGGAATATTGCTAAGAAATATTCTATTATAAATAAATATTGGAAGAATATTCCATGGTAATAATATTCCTTCAATAATCCAAGGGAGGTATTCCATCAATATTCCAATGGATTAATCCTCCAAAATTCCAATGAAATATTTCTCAAATACTCCTTAAGAATTTTTCAAAAATAGCAAAATTTTATCCCCCAATAGCACGAAATATTCCATTCACATTCCAGAAATATTCCATTGGAACATTTAATTATTCCATCTAATGTATATTCAAGGAATATTAAAATTTCCGTTCTTTTGAATGTTCCTAAGGAATATTCCATTAATATTTCATTGGAATATTGGTAATATTTTTCTAGTAAATATTCCATATATGTGTTTTATATTTCAGTAATATTTTAATTTTTCATTTCTAGAATATAGAGATTTTAATTGGAATATTTTGGAATATAAGAATTAAATTGAATATAAAAATTAAATTAAGCAGAAAATTATATATTAATATTTTGGAATTTATAAGGGAAATATTTCGAAATTTAGAATAAAATATTCGAATTTAGAAAAAAATACACTGTCGAGAGTGAAGAACATGAAATTGTTTGTAAACATTGTGTATATATATATATGTATAGGTAGAGGGATAGTAATTTGCTAAAGCTTCCTCTTAAAATTTCTACAAGCTTTAAAAAGGCCATGTGCGGAGTAATAAAGACACTCGTTTAAGCGTGAATTTTTAAACATCCTGCTATACACCTGGAAGTTACAAAAGTGTATATATATATAGTGTATTTGCTGTTAAGCTCGCATATACTTTAGGATCAAGACGTGGCTGACGTGTTTACATCGTACACGTAGAAAGATGCAGCCGTGCCTGCAAAATTTAACGCCTTTGACACACAAGCGATTAATATGGAGATGCGCTCCTTTTTTTCCTCATTTCTTAAGAATCCGTATAAACATATATATTATATAGGTAGGAGTTTTAGCGTTAAATGTTTGTGAATCGTGACTCAAAGGATTTCCAGACCAAAAAAGATGAAAAGAATGTGCGCTTCCAAACTCATATATATATATATTTCCAAGGAGGAGGTTGGAAGAGAAATAGGAAAGTAAAAAACTGCAATATTCCAATGGAAAAATACTCTAAAATTTCAATGAAATATTCCTGGAATATTCCTTAGAAACATTCCATAAAGTTCGGATATTTTAATATTCCTGGAATATGGATCGAATATTCAGAATGTTCCAATGGAATATTCTTGGAATTTGAATGGAATATTAGGTGCTAGAATGACGAAACAAATGGCAGTAATGATTTTTTAATAAACGAAATAAACCGAATTCAAAATAAAGTAGAATATTGTGTAATTATTCAATGACAAAAAAAAATTAGAGCCACATCATTAATAACAATTGCGAATATTAATGTCCCTATGAAGTGAAAATAAGCCACCTTTTACGAGATAAATAAACGTACAACTCAATGTTATACTCATAAATTTGTATATACTATACAATAAATGTACGTTTGAAATATGGTAGAACAAACGACATTAATCTGACGTAATATGGATGTATAATTACTGAAACTGATTTCTCTCATGAAAAATATCCTGACAATCAATATAATAGTCTGGAACGCTTTCTTTTTTCCTTATTATTAAATCTTACGTAATTTGCATATATGCACACACATGCAAGGACATTAATTACAAATATACAAAATGCTGAAAAAAAACAATGTCGTAACGGCGATTTTTCTCATTATTAAAAGTACAACGAGTTTCTTTCCTATGTGATAATAATTGGACTGTTCTAAAATCAAGATCAAGTTTGAAAATAACTAATGACTGGTTTTCTTCATGTATATTATTATTAAAAAGTAGTCAACAAGTTATATTGTTAAGTCACATTGTCAGTGAATAATCAGAAATCGTTTAATCAAAAAAAAAAAAAAAAAAAAGAAAAAAAATGGAAGGAAAAAGTCGAAGGAGATTCGATGTAGATTCACAGCGCGTAACGGTTCGCATAACTGACTTGGCGACTTGTCTTATACCATAGAACTGATATAATCCGATATCGATTCTACGAATGCAAGAGAGTTGGAAGCCTAGGTCAATGCATTTTATCCGCAAGTACACATATAGTAACGAATGGACCTATCAGTGACGATGGTCAGATCATCTTATTTTGCGATCGGTTTATCTCTTCACACGGTTCTTCTAGCATACCATTTGGAAAGCATTTCCTATAAAAGACAAGTTTTATAAATGGATTTTGCTCCCAAGGAACAAGTAGAATGGAACGATTCATTAAAAATGCAAATTTCTCTCCGGATCATGTATTTTAGTTCAATTTTAAAACTAAAATAATTTTCAAACTATCCTTATAGTTTATGTATTTTTTTTATTTTCCAAATAAAAATTTTATCCACTCTTCTAAATTTTAAAAAATTTAACAAATACTGGTATTTTTCTTGTTGCCAAGTTTGAGCCAAATTTGGCCCAATTTTGCTGACGAGCTTTCTCGCCATCTGTCGGAGGCGTCACTGAACTAAATTGATTTTAGCGCGAAATTCAAATCTAACGCAACAAAAGATTAAAGTAACAGTGAGTAAAAATTTCTTGGTCTATAATATTGGTTCGATATTAAAATGGAGAGACTTGACATTAACTTCCACGCACGTAGTCTTGGGCGAATATTGGCCCAAACCTGAAAATGTAGTTTAAGATTTTTCTTTTGAATTAATCATCGAATTAAAGAATAAATAAATGTAATTAAATTATATAGTATCCAATGTAAATAAATATTTGCAATTCCCTTTCATTTTTTTTTTTTGTAGTGAAAAATCGGAAAAAATTTCTATAGTTCTCTGTTTGGAGATGAATACCGAGTGGAAAACTGGCGGAATAGATAATGGCCAATCACAAGGAGGTTCAATGCCACGGGATATACACCATAATGGCCTTAATGCAAAAAAGTGAATAGCCCTCGTTGCTTGCGTAACCACTTATGGACACCCATGCTCTCATCCCGGGTATATAACCTCTCTCTCTTTCTCTCTCGGGTTAAATATTCTCCTCGCTTTTTACATTGCGCCAATGTGTATAGTTAGGCTGATTGTACTCGGATGCTCGAGAGAAGATCGCGGCTCTATTGTCGGGCAAATTTTTGTTTCTCGTAATGAACTATTGATCGCAAGATCGGCAATCCTTTCACGCGGTGCTTTCTCTCTCTTTTGGTAATTTCTCTCTCTCTCTCTCTCTCTCTCTCTCTCGCTTATTCTCTCCGGAGACCACTCTTTAAGGTCATAGCGACGAAGACTACCTTCGATAATGGCAATAGGAACATCTTCAAGAAGGGCGGTTTGGCCGATCGTTACCGGGTTATTAACCCTTTGAGGTGCATTACTTTTCAGGTACAATACACTGGATTAATATAATTATCTTAATAATTAATAATAATAATAATAAAAAAATGTCGTCCTCGTCGTCAATATAATTGAAAAGCTGAACATGTATTGATTGCTCTTATATCTCGTCCACTGTCTCAATTATTACCGAGAATTATTACCGCCTCCGCCATCTGGCGGAAGCGTCACTGAACAAAATTGAAGATTTTGGCGCGAAATTCAAAACTTTAATGAAACAAAAGAGTAAAATAGTGAATAAAAATTTCCTGGGCTAATATTGGTTCGATATATTAAAATTAAAAATTGATATTAGCCTCAAAGTAGGTAGTCTCGGACCAATACTGGCTCAAACTTGGGTCAATGAAATTTCCAAATAGAAAACAAATTCTGTCTCGATTATGAGCGATGATGAGTTTTCTCGCCATCTGTCGGAAGCGTCACTGAATTGAATTGAATATTTTCGCAATAAAAGAGTAAACTAGGTTGAATTTTCTCGCCATCTGTCGGAGGCGTCACTGAAAAAAAAACGAATATTTTGGCGCGAAATTCAAATTTGATGAAATTTAATGAAAGAAAAAAGTATTGAAACAAATTTGGTTGGAGAAAAATTTGGGAAAATAAGTGCGACCCCTAAATTTAAGAAAGAAGGGGATCGATATAATAGGTGTTTGAAGTCGCGAGATCTTCTCTCAGGTAGCGATCATCGGAATGATTGAGAGTAGCAGAAGCTTATATAGTAGTGTGCCTCCTGCCTCGTAAACCAGTTTTCGTTTTCGCCGCTCGGCAGCCGTATTTTATTTACGATGCTCTCGCGTGCTTTCGAATTTCGGATCGACTCGTTTTGTCCTACCCTACCCTCCCCTCTCTTCTCTCTTTCCACTTTTTGCCTTTACACGATCTTTTTTATATTCTTGTATAATAATGAGATTAAGTCGTGCGAACGCTTCTTATTTTCAGGCGGCGCATATTCTTATCGACAGACTATAACGATTGCTTAATCTTTTGCCATCGAGTCTCTTCTCCTGATACAGTGAGAGAGAGAGAGAGAGAGAGAGAGAGAGAGAGATTTGAGAAATCGTCCAAGAACATGATAAACCTGGCTGCTGTATCGTTGCTCACACATGTGAAGATGGTTTTTATTTTTAATTTGCTCCGGAATTTATTTTTTTCCTTTTTAAGGTTTAGTTAAATACCGGTGGAAGAATCTAAAGAAGAAGAAAATTTTCAATCAAGAATGAAAATTATTTTATTTACAATATTATAATAATTATGGAACTATAAATTTGTTAATATTTGGTAATTATTAATATTTATTATTAAAAATTTTTATTAATATTACTATTTTTTTAATTTATTTATCTACTTTCTTCCACTTCATCTCGTTTATCACTCTAGTGAGTTTTATGCCATCTGACGGAGGCGTCACTGAATTAAAAAGATTATTCTGGCGCTAATTTCAAAATTTATTGAAATAAGAAATTATTCTTTTCAATATTTACTACTCCTTTTTAACTCGTAGACGAAACGAAAGGAAAAGAAAAATTATAAGAACCGGAAATCATCGAAAGAACACAGACAATAAATGGGTGTTGCCTGATGGGTTTGAATATCAAGAGAAAAAAAAGGAAAAAAGTTACGGTTAAGTACTTTTGAGTCGTAAAGGAACGCAACCTTGGTGGTTTTCTCGTTGTATGTATATTATATATTCCACTCTGTCGGGAACTATGCACTTGATCGATGTCGGTCTTACTTCTTATGAATGAGCAGCGAGCCAGTGTCAGGTTGCGATGTTACACGAGGACGCTATTTACAATACAGTCAGTTCGCTTAATTATAAAGTAATTGTTATTTATCTTGGACATTAGTAAGATCAAATGTCGCTAATTCCTTAACGGAATGGTAACCAAAAATTTCAATTTCACCATTTGAGTATTTATATGTAACAATACGCAATATTCCATCCACATTCTAGGAATATTCCGTTGAAATATTCTAGGAATATTCCATCTATATTCCAGGAATATTACAATGTCCTATCTTTGGAATATGTTCCTAAGGAATATTCCAGCAATATTTCATTGGAATGTTAGAGAATTATTCCATCTAAATATTGGAGGAATGTTAGATAGGAATATTGCAGTAATATTCTGTTGAATTATTAAAGGAATATCAATTAAATATTTCTCTAATATTTTAATGGAAAATTCCTCCAATATTCCAATGAAATATTCCTTCAATAATCTTATCGAAAATTCCCTAAATATTCCAGTGGAATAATTCTTCAACATTCCAAAGGTATAATATGTATAAATAAATAAATAAATAAATATCTTTTATTTACTTTCTATATTTATAAATATATATATTTGTTTGTTTATTTATTTACATATATTAATATATTACAGAAACGGTTTCACGAATGGTATAAAGATTTCCATGATTCACTTTCGTTCGTTTTACCAAGGAGCTTCGATTTATCTGGGCACTCGATCGTGACGAATTAGTGTCAGTAGTGAAGTCGATAACGTACCATTTCGAATACTAGGTGACTTTGATGCTGATTCTCCGATATAGTTTAATTCCCAATGGGAAATTAACGATCTGAAAAGTGCAAACTCAATTCTGTGGGAATTATATTTGTTTTATCCTCTCAGTATTGTGTTTCATTCTTCGCCAAATAACACCCTTTTTTTGTAATAAAAAATAAAAAACTTCTCTTCATTCATAATAAAAGAAAATAATAAACTTTTATATACACTTATTATTGTCCTAATTTAATTATTATTATTATTATTTTTAAATTATTATTATTATTATTATTATTATTATTATTATTATTATTATTATTATTATTATTATTAATATTAATATTGTCATTCTTATTAATTAATTATTATTATTTTTTTAAATAATAATATAGTATTTGCATAAAATTCCGATGAAATATTCCCGCAATATTTCAATGGAATATTTCAACATTATTAAAAAGGAATATTCTCACAATATTTCGATAGAATATTCCCTCAATATTTCAATATAATATCCACAATATTTCACTGGAATATTTCAACATTATTTCATAGGAATATTCTCAAAATATTTTAATGGAATATTCTTATATTATTCCAAAGGAATATTCCTACAATATTGCAATAGAATATACCTCTATATTATTCTAATTAAATATTCCCTCTAAATTTCAATCTAATATCTACAATATTTTAATGGAATATTCTCATAATATTTCAATTGAATATTCCTATATTATTCTCAAGGAATATTCTCCACAATATTAAATTGAATATCGACAATAATTCAATGGAATATTCCTTC
The DNA here is from genome assembly GCA_001855655.1 of Leptopilina clavipes. NCBI lineage: Eukaryota > Metazoa > Arthropoda > Insecta > Hymenoptera > Figitidae > Leptopilina > Leptopilina clavipes. Next base: position 15,978 of record JUFY01014353.1, read on the forward strand.
ATTATTCCAAAAAGATATTCCCAATGTTACGGATATTTTTATATATAGATATTCGTGGAATATTGTATAGGAAGATTTTTGTGAAATATTGTGAAATTATTCTAGTAAAATAAAAAATTATTCCTGTGGAATATTGCATGAATATTCTTCGGGTAATATTAAACGATATTAATAGATATTAAACAAGAATATTTTCTCTGGAATATCGCAGAAACATTTCTTGTGTAATATTATTAAAATTTTACTGAAAAATATTTAAATAATTATAAAAAGTTAATTTGAAATATTCTGAGAAATTCAAATGGAATATCTCATTGCAGGACTATTTGCCTTGTGTAAATGATGCCTATTTATATATATGTAATAGTCATTAATGAAGAAGTTGCCACCAAACAGTCAGGAAAATCTACCAATATGACACGTCTGGAATTTCTCTTCTACCGCCAGGAAGCGATAAGGAAGTCTTCAGCAGAATTCATTTAAATATATACATGTTGCATTTCTTCTTTGTCACTTAATGTGTGGTAAAAATTTGCCTAAATACTTCTTAACTATTTAAATTTTCAATCATACTTAATTTTCTCAAATACTTTTTTATTCCATTCCTAATTTTTCAATTATTTATTAAGTTCCAATTATTATCAGAAGAAAAACATTTCAAATATCGAATATTTTAAAATTCCCGGAATATTAATGGAATATTTCAAAGTATTATTTCCAAATTTTCCAATGGAATATTTCAGGAATGTGAACAGAATATTTCCTGCTAATAGAATTTTTTTCGAATATTCCCAAAAATATTCCAAAGAGACATTCCAAATTTTGGACATTTTAATATTCCTGGAATACGGATGGAATATTCCTAATGTTGCAACAAAATATTCCAAGATTGCTAATGGAATATATAGGTCGAATATTTTCATATTCCTGGAATATGGATGGAATGTTTCCAATGTTCCAATAAAATATTCCAAGAATGTGAATGGAATATTTCGTGATCTCAGGCCTTTTTCCCAAAAATCTTTCTCTTTACTAATTATTTAAGATTTCTCAAAAAAAAAAAGAACAAAATTTTCCCCAAATGACGTAATCAACGAACCAAATTCCCCCGATAATTAGAATTTGTTTCAAATTCCTATTAAACTGTCAATAAATGGGGATAAAATTTATTTTCACCTTTCAAAACATAAATAAATATATTTAGAAAACCATTAGAGTAATCTTTTTTTCCCTAATGGTATCAAAAAAAAAAAAAAAAAA
>JUFY01014353.1:17271-33613 GCA_001855655.1 Leptopilina clavipes
TAAAACTATTAACAGATATAAACTAAATTTACGTCTTTTTGTGTACCAATACCACGTATCGGAAGACTTTGATCTAATCGTGAAAAAAGGAAAATTTAGAGGCGGAGAAAAGTGCATGTAACCACACATAAAAGACACACTTTAAAAACTAATCTGCTCCTAAAAGGAGAGAAATTTTCGACAATTTTCTTTTTCCCCTAGAAAATAAACATATATCTTTTTTTCGACAAAAGACTGGTATATGTATAACTTTCGTTGCGGGGAGGTTTAGATTAAAACGTCCGTTACATGAGGGAGAGAGAAAGAGTGGTTAGGGGGGGGGGGAATACAGAACTGATGCAGAGCTCCGGCTGTTGATCGTATTTTATCTTATCTGAAGAATTCACTCATCTGCACGCCGGACATTGGTTCCACCTCCGTAAAGGTTGGTTGCATGTTCAGCTCGGTGGTCGAACCCTTCCGAAAGGGAAATCCATTTCGCTCTTTGGGTGAAACATATAACTCTTCGAGACATTTCATTGCTTTTCAAGGTCAATGATCCACAATAACACAAACATTATTTAGTGAGTGTAAAAAATTATTAAAAAAAATAATTATAACTTAATAGCAGGGGATATTCCATTCACACTCTTGGAATATTTAATTGAAACATTCGGAACATTCCTTCCATATATTCGAAAAATATTAAAATGTCCGACTATTGGAATGTTCCATTGGAATATTTTGGGAATATTTCATTGAAACATTGTAAATATTCCATCCATATTCCATGTTCGCGACCCTTGGAATATTATTATGAGGAATATTTTCTAAGAACATTGGTAATATTCCAGGAGTATTATAATGTCTGTCCTTTGAAATATTACAGGAATATTTCATTGGCAACATTCCGTTCATATTCCAAGAGTATTAATGTGCCCGACCTTTGAAAAATTATAGGAATATTTCATTGTCAACATTCCGTCCATATTCCAAGAATATGGAATATTTAAGCAAAATATTCCGACATTATTCTATAGAAATATTCCATAGGTCGGAGATTTGTATATATTCTTGGAATATGAATGGAACACTCCACAGGAAAATTATCAATGTTCCAATGGAATATTACAGGAATATGAACGAAATATTCCATTAGGACCTTTCATGAACATTCCAGCGGAATATTCGTACAATATTCGATAAAAATATTCCTAAAATATTCAATCATTAATATATATATATATATATATTTATGTTTATATTCAGGTCGCGATGGCACTAATACGAAAAAAAAAAATTCTAATGAAAAAAAAACAATGGTGAAATTCTACTTGCGTTTAAGAATTATCCGCAAGGTGCGGCTTGTTTTCGATCAGGAAACGTTCATGTAAACTCATATGTAAACGATATAGTACTAGCAGATCGACGCAGTATCCGATATATGTTCCATGTGCTGAAAAATATTGTTTACGACAATTGTTATCAATGTGAAATTTTTTGTAACACACACACATGGCCGGAAATGTAAATTCGGAATTCAAATAAGGCGAAGTGACATATCCCATCGAATTTACATTATATAAAGTCTGATTTCAATGAAACAAGTAAATGTTTACATGAATAAAAAATTGTGTATACAAATAAGTATCAACCGGATTATTCTATTTTTATATTTCTTGAATATTTAAATTATTGGGGAATATTACAAAAATATTTTAGGATTAATACAATAATTATTATAGTAATATTTGTTAGTAATATTTTTGTGAAATATTACATTAATATTTTAGGAATATTTTTTTGGAATATTATAGTAATATTTTTTATAGTAATATTTTAGTAAAATATTACATTAATATTTTAGGAATATTTTTTTGAAATATTACAGTAATATTTTAGAAATATTTATCAGTAATATTTTTGTGGAATATTAAAGTAATATTTTAGGAATATTTTTTTCAGTAACATTGCAGTAATATTTTTGTGGAATATCATAGAAATATTTTAGGAATATTTATCACTAATATTGCAATAATATTTTTATTGAATATCACACCAATATTTTGGGAATATTCCAGTAAAATTTTTTTGTTCTATTACTGAAATATTTTAAGAAATTTTTTGTGAAATATCACAGCAATATTTTAGGAATATTACAGTAATATTTTAATTCTAAAATAATCAAAATAAATTCGTTCAAAATTTCAGTCATTAAAATAGTTTTGATAATAAATGTATGATAATAATATCTGGGGAATATTCAGAACCATAGCCAAATTTATTTTAAGCGGTATTATTGAATCTGTGAACATAAAAATCATATGTCCTACATTTTTTTTTATTACCTTTAATTTTATTTTGTGGAATTTTTTTTCTTTTTAATATTTACATTATTTTCAAAGTGAATGGTAAAGAATCAAGTTTATAGCTCAATTTGTCATTTATATAGAGAAAAAAGTGGGTCGTGGTTGGGGAGAGTTTGTTAAATAATGAATTTAAAAAATGAAGATTTTCAAATTGTGGGAATATTTTTCTACATAAAATCGATGAAGAAAAAATTTTTCTTCTTTTCGGGATAAAACGAAAATTCGATTCGTTCAGGTTGTGTGCACGATATCTTGAACGAAACCAAAAAGATTATTGATCCTGTGTCCTTCAGGTCAATGTATTCATTGCTTTTATGACCCTATGACGCATTTGCACATACTTTCGATGAAAGTTATGCACCCCTCCATAATATAAGAACGCATTGGGATTGGATTAAAAAAAAAAAAATGGAAAAAAATGAGCATCATCTGGTTATGCTCAAACCGTGAAATTAAGGGATCGTGTCCTCATAAGCTGCGTGTACAAAATTATTACCTTCAATTCAAAATTTACGTGTCAATTACTAATTCGTAATAAAAAAAATACACAGTAACGAAAACATGAAATTTGACAGTAAAATTTTCAGATTTTTTTGTGCCTCTAATTTGTTTTATTCGATTTTTTTACATTTTTATTAAAAATTCTATTTTCTTTTTTTATTCTCAACGGCATAGAACATTTCATTCACATTCCTGGAATATTTCCATTGAAACGTTGCGAAAATATATTTTTTCACACTCCAACAATATCCCATTAATATTAATAATAATCCTAATTATTTTGATGAAATATTCTAAAATATTCTGATGAAATATTCCTCCAATATTTCAATAGAATATTCCTAGATTATTCCAAAGAAACATTCCAAAGGTCGGAAAATTTAATATTCCTTGAACATGGATAGAATTACCCAAAATTCTAATGGAATATTCACACAATATTCCAAAGAAACATTAAAAAATTAGGAAATTTATAATATTACCCGAATATGGATAAAATATTCCTAATATTCCAAGAGTCATAAATTTACAAATTTTTCGAATATGGAGAGAATATTCCCAATATTCCAATGGAATATTTAAGAAATGTAAATGGAATATTCCGTAATATTGAGGATTTTACTTGAAAAATTCTTTTTTTTAAATTTATTTTCGTTTTAATGTTTTTTTCAATAAATAAATGCGAAATATTAATAAATTATCCGGACAAGAATAATTTCTTGCGCAGAAAGTTGAAAAGAGATTTTTTTTAACTCCCAAGCTCGAGTGCGGCAATTTCTAATTGAATGTGTTTGGATACGGAAGCTTTTTACTTGAACATTAGCGTGCTGTTTCACGTGTTTCCCGTAAATGGCAATCACACGAATGCATATTTGTCCATATGCGAATTCCGTTCACATATAAACGATAATAATCAACGGCGCTTGATGCAATAAACGCTCCTAAGGAAATATATTTGTAAGTAAAATGCATTGGTAAGGTGCAGGATAAGGGCGTTGACTGTTCATACTGCAGTTTGTTTTACGATTCTTCTGAGTGACATTTAATACTGGCCTGTGCAGCGCCCCTTTAGCGCCTATAGTATAAAACTCACCGAAGACTTTCTTCTTCTTCTTTTTCTTCCCATATCTGCGTATATATAGACAGCAATTCCCAACATAAACCACGCATGACCCCACTTCACTGGACAGTTTTCAAAGAAGCATAATATAAACCTTAATGACTTAAATAACAAGATTCCTTGTTATTTTAATGACTTACCGCCCAGTTAACTGTAATTAGTTCGCTGAGAAAATGATTTAGTCTTTATTGTATTAATTGAGGAAAATTTTATCGCTTAATATTTTCTCGCCTCTGCTGTTTCAAATATTTGTGAATTTTTATTATAGCCAATATGATATTATTAATATTTATTATTATATAACAAGAAAGCGAACACGAGAGTTCTTACTTATTGCCAGTTCCACTTTTCGTTTGATTTAATTTGAATTTCGCGCCAATCAATGTAATTCAGTGACGCCTCCGACAGATGGCACGAAAACTCGTCGCTTTTATAATTAACAGTGAACAGGATATAAGTAACTGTGGCCTTTTTCATATCGTATTATCAACAGTTTTAGTTAAACGATATAAATAATTATATTTTTAATAATAATTATTACTAGCTATCATTTTTAATAAAATAAATATATTATTTTTTCGATCATAAAAAGTGAAATGTTGATAGTTTGCGTGTTTCTTTTTTTTTCAGTAAATGTTTCGAGACTACAGCCGTTAGAATCAAGAATCATCACAAGAGGAATAAAATGTTCTACGAGATTGTTTCCGTTTTCCGTTTATGACATAAAAATTGTTATGAGCCACAACTGAAAGGAATAATTTTGCCTCTCGGTTGCATTTAATGTTTGGTGAGTAAGGAAAATATTACAATATTTTGAAACAATTTTCCTCCCTTTATATATGAATTATATAACATTTTGTGCGTTCAGCAACGCGTGTAAAGATCAACATTTACCAACAATCGTCATAACTTTTATTATATTCTAAAGCTCAGTTATAAAACAACTGGTCATTCTTGATTCTCCCGCAGGTTTACTATATAAATATATATGCATAATTGAAAATTTTCAACGTCCCATTTTCTGAGAAAATTAATGTATATCAATCAAGAGAAAGGTATTTTTGCAAAAATGTAAATAAATCAAAGAAAAAAAAAAAATATACAAAGTTCTTCGTGAGAAATTTGACAAAACTTGTTTTTCACATAACAAGAGAATTCCTCTTGCATTTATATTATATACATTCTTATCGCGCGTGCTCGCAGCTTGATTAAAATATAAAAATTCCTCGCGTCGTTTCGTGTGTAAGATTAATGATGTCCGGAAATTTTTTTTATAACCGTACATATATAGTAGTAAGTCATCCCTATCTCTCTCTCTCTCTCTCTCTCTCTCTCTCTCTTGTGTGGAAGAAAGAACAATGTGGTAACCAGAAGTCTCATACGCGATGATACGCGAGCATATAAAAGTTATCTTGTTATAATGCGCGCGAAGGAGTGCCAAGAGAAACACAAGGAGAGAAAAAGATTGTGTGTCAAGAATCGCAGGTCATCCTTTGAAAAAGGGGAAGAGGGGGAAGGTAGTAATATATAACTTATATGTATACCAAGGGAGGAAACCTGCTGTTTATAAGGACCCCTCGAAATATAATCTCAGCGTGAAGGTTGGAGAATATTGTCAGTCTCCTAATTCTCTTTTCTGCTCCAACGAGTAGCATGGTGTAGGTCTCTCTTTTCCTCTTTTTTCCTCTTTCTGGTTCCTCTTTGTCTCTCACTGATCATCTTTCTCTCTCTTTCTGTCTTCCGTTATGTCCCTTTTTTCCCTTTCCTTTTTCCTCTCTCTCTCTCTCTCCTTTTCTCCTCTATCCCCTTCTCCATGTCCCTCTCACCTCTCTATATCCTCTCACTTTTCTCTACTCCACTATCCCTCTTCCCTTTTTTCTATTTTCTTTCTTCATTTCTCTTTTCTTCCTTTACCCCTTCTGTAAAGTTTCGTTTCATGTCTTTGTCCCTCTCACTTCCCTATGTATATGTCTACTTCTATGTCTCTTTTCGATTCTCTTTGTATCTTTTTTCCTTATTTTTCTCCTCTCTTTTTTTTCTCTCTCTCTCTCCCTTTCCATCTGTCCCCTTGTCCTGAATTTCTTTCTTTTTATGTTTCTTTCTCACTTAATGTTTCTCTTTGTTTATTTTTATAGAAGGAGACAGAAACAGTGAAAGAGAGAAGAACAGGGTTAGAGGGAGATAGAGAAAAGGGAAAGAGAGAGAGAAGGAGGGACAAAGAGGGACACAGGAGAGGGTTAGAAAAAGAGTTAGAGACAGACAGGTATAAGAAAAGGTAGAGAAAGAATGGAGAAGGAGCGACAGAGTAAAAGAGAGGTTAGAGGAAGAGATCAACAGAGACAGAGGAGGGAATAAAGAAAGAAGCGAAAGAGTGAGAAAAGGGAATAGAGATAGAGTTTGAGAGAGAGAGAGATGGATAGAGAAAGAAGGGAGCGAAAAAAGTAAACTAAAAAGAGGTAAAAGAGAGGGATAGAGATACAGGGTCAGAGAAGGATTAAAAGAGAGGGGAAAGGGAGTAAGAGATAGAGAGAGACAGGGGAAAAGAGGGATAGTGAAAACGGATGAGAGAGACAGGTTCAGAAAAAGGTTGAGAAGGAATGGAGAGAGGGAAAAGAGACAGAGAGAGGTTAGGAAAAGAGATAGAGAAAGAGGGATAAAGAAAGAAGGGATTGTGCGGAAAAGAGTAAGAGAGGTTAGAAAAGAGATAGAGAGAGATAGAAAGAGTTATATTGAAAGAAGGAAAAGAGAGGGACATAGTAAAATTGAGAGATAGAGTTAGAGAGGGATAGAGGAAGAAGGTAGAGAAAGGGTCTAATTGAAAAGAGTTAAAGGAGAGAGATAGAGTGAGATAGAGAGATGGGGTCAGAGAAGGATAGAAAGAGAGAGAAAAAAAGAGGCAGAAATAAAAAGGGATAATAAAAAGTATTTGAAGGGATACAGTATAAAAGAGAGAGACAGAGATTGAGAGAAATAGGTTCAGAGAGGATAGAGAAAGAGAGAGAGAGAGAGGAATAGAGACAGTGACATAGAAAGGCAGACAAAGATAGAGCTATGTATATATATCCGAATGAATATTTTGCATTCAGCACTGTAGATTATATAAAATGACTTATTATGACAATAGGAAAATTTACGATTCGAAGCACGCATGTTTTGAAATATATGCGTGATTAATTACTATTTAAAATGCTTTTTTAATAGATACTTTCTCTTCATGTTGTGTTTCGTTTTGCAAATAATACATTGTCTATTTCATTTCCATGCAACTAATTTCACAATAAATCACATCTTCTTTTCTTTTTTTACATGTTTGACAAAAGTATTTTTTTTTTATATTTCTAATTCAAAAATTACTTTTTGCTTGAAATTATCAATTACTCGAGGCTAATATTTTCAACACTAAAGGGAAAAATATTATTGAAATTAAAAGACCATTCTTCTTGTTCTATCGTGAGAGTAGATTTTGAGAGAAATTATAAAGTGCTGAGGGAAATCAGTGGGTCCTAAAGAAGCGTGCGAATCTCAAGTATAAATAATCAAGATGGTGGGGGTATGACCGAAAGTGAAGTGGAGAGGGGGTGACGGGCGCTCAAGTGCGCAATACAGTAGGCCCAGGGGCGAACAGTATGGAGGGAGAGGAGGAGAGGGGGTCTGAAATAAAGCCGCGATTCTTACTCTCTGTCACGGGATATCGGAAGAGAGGTGGGATTGTTACGTGGTCGTGCGCTAAAAATGAAGACATTCAGATGAAGATATGATTCTGTATAAATCACCAGACGAACCGCCGTTGCAAAAGTGGCGTCTCCTTTTACCCCGCCCCCTCTCTCATTCTCTCTTTCTCTCTCATTCACTCAACTCTTCGTGAGATTTTGCCCTTCTTTCCAACTTCCTTCAAGCAAGATAAATTCACTTCTGATTCAATAATAAAACAAGTTTATTTTTCTTACATATTCGTTTCTTGCTTTCCGACGTCGGAATTTTTATTACAATAATGTTCTAAAAAAAAAACAGATTTTATATAACTTTATGCAAAAATTACACACAAGGAAAAAATATATTTTCATAATTTTCATAGGAAAAAAAATGCTTGTCCCTTATTTGAAATCCTACAAATTGTTTAAAAATTCACAAAATTATTAAAAATCGAAAAAAGGGGATTTTTTCAGTTACATTTTGAGTGGATTAGAAAATGTCAAATTGGGAGGTATTAGTCAACAATGTGACAAAATGAGAATCCCCTTTTCCTGGTGGGCATATATATACATACTAAAGCATAAACGAATATGAGATACCACCTGTTGTGCGCCATGCAACAGGTTTTTCGAAAATAAAGTACATAAAACAGACAGGCCTGGCATGATTTTTCTCAATTTAATAATATACGTAGGGACTGGTTTAATAATTTTCTATATATATATACGTGTGTGCGCTCCGCCAATTTCAAGGTCAGTGCTGTTACACACATCAAAACGTATGACCCGTTTTTCTAGTTTCTTTTTTCGTAAATCTCATCATATGTGCCTCGCACATTCCCCATAAACAATTTTATTAAATTTACCATCTCAATTAATACTTCATTAATAAAATTGAAATTCATCTCTGCAATATTTATTTATATGCTGTTACATAGCGATCGGAATTTTATTATTTATTTTACATAATTTTTAAATCAGTATTTTTATTTTTACATTCTCATCAATAATGTGAAAGAATTTTATCTTTTAATTTGATAATTTAATTTGATAACCACTTTGGAACATAAGCACTTGAGTAGGGAATAATGAGAGTGAGGAAGAAGAAACAATGCGTCTCACTTACTCTCATTGCTCCCACTCCCGAACGCATGCGCCGGAGTGGATGCGCATACGACAGAGAAGGAAGCCAGAGTTTTTCTTTCTCACTCCCATATTCCCTACTCTAGCGCCTAAGTTCCAAAGTGAGGAGGGCTCTAGTGGGGGCAATGACACCGTTTTTCTTTCTCACTCTCATTATCGCTTTCGATTTTTACTATTTTTTGTATTCAGTGCTTTTTTCTCTCTGTTATCAAACACAAAAAAAAATCTTTTTCTCTCAATATTAAAAAGGAAACGAAAGTAAAAAATAAAGTAACGTAGCAAAAAAATGTTTTTTCAAATAAAAAATTTTTTTTCGATCCGCCGCAACAAAATTGCGAAGACGAATGGTCCGCGGTGCCTTTTTACTAAGCGGAGGTATCCCTAGGCGTACATGTATTTAAACGGGCGTTTAACATAATTCATCTACATGCCTCTCGCGGTTCCTCTGTCTCTCTCACAAATACTCTCGGCCCTCTACACTTACATGGACTTCTGTCGCGTGTCTGTCGCGGTCTACGTAAATCCTCTCCCCTATCGAACCCCCTTTAATGCATCTCTTCTCCCTCTCTCTCACTCTTTTACTCTCGCTCCAAAGATACATATTTACGTCAACGGTGCCACGCGCGGTAGTATAAAACCCTCATATAAATGCAAAGTGGCCGTACCGATGGAACCAGTACGGTTCACGTGGTGTGCAAAAAGAGCGAGAGAGAGAGAGAGAGAGAAAAAAAAGACCTAAATGAATGCCCAGCTCGTGCGGGGTCGACAAGAAGAAAAAAAAAATACAAACACAAATTAGTCACTTGGAAAATGATTATGAAATAGGTAATAGCTCTTTGAGTGCTGTTTAGTTGCCATAGTACTGATAAATATAGTTGCGAGAGTTAGGTGCGCGCATCGAGGTGCGATTTATAATTATGAAGTTGAGAATTTAAGGGAATAGTCTCTTCTTTATCAAACTGTCTAATAAAATCCAGGGCCTTTTAATATATTATATCAAACCATCAGTTACGCTTCTTTATATTTAATTTGTTGGATTTTATATTAAAAACGCGCACATTTTCAAATGAATAGCATTAATAATTCTTTTTACTCATTACTACTCGCTGATATGTATATATAAATGCAGGAATTACTTTTAAATTACATACCACGTGAGGAATAATAATAGTAAAAATAATAATAATAATTTCTCTCTACAGGGGAAAATAAATTTTTCCCCCTAAATAATTTTTATACTCGTTAGCGTTTCTTCTGATGAATGATCGTGATAAATAATTATAAATATTATTATTATTATTATCATTATTATTTATTATTATCATTATTTTTTTATTATTATATAACAAGAAAGCGAAACCGAGAGTTTTTACTTATTGTCAGTTCCACTTTTCGTTTGATTTAATTTGAATTTCGCGCCAATATAATCAATGTAATTCAATGACGCCTCCGCCAGATGGCAAGAAAACTCGTCGCTCATAATTAACACAGAGTGAACGAGATATAAGTAAGTATTATAATTATTATTAATTATTAATTATTAATTATTAATTATTAATCATAGTTAACAAAAAGTAACAATAAATAGTACTGCAGATAAAATTAAAATATTTAAAAGTAAAATTTTTTTTTCAGAATTTTTTTTTAACTTTCCTAGACATTGTTTCATGTTTCCCGCCATGCGAAGATTATTAATGATCTCATCGAAGAGGCAGGTATAAGCGAAAGTGTCAGAAGCGAGACAATAACGAAGCTGACACCTCTCTTAGGTTCATTCGGCGCTTCCCTTTCCCCATTTGCTTTTATATATTTTTTGAAACAGAAAAAAGACAGAAAGAAAAAATGATCAGTTGACTCAACTAATCAGCAAATGGAATAGATAGACCCTTCATTGTTGTCTTAGGCCCCGGACCTTCTGAATTACGAATATCATCTCCTGATTCATTACTTTCATATCCTTTTTGACCTTGTTAATATTTTTGCTCTTCTTTTTTTTCCCCGATATATAACGCCCACTTTGGCGAAACTGACATATAGCCGAAGGAATTTTTCAACCCCTCCTCTAATTCTCATCTATATGTGTGTAGTAGATACGAATTGAGGCAGAATTTCAGTCGGGGGTTTTTTTTTATGATAAAGGGAATTTTTTATTCCTTTATTGAAAGAAGAAAAAAAAATTATTCAACTATTATGATTGGTGTTCTTGTGCGAGAAATTCACAAAGGCTTTTGCTGATATCATCTCATATCTAATGGTGATTTAACTGTAAGCCTGCGTATATGATTAGAGGCAAAGCGCATTAATAACCATCTGGACCACACAGATCAGGGACTATATGTGCAAAAATATATTTTCATTCTGTAAATATTACGATACTTTTGTGTTATATAATAAATTATTATTGTATATCATTCACAAAAAGATTATTTTTGCTATTTAGTTTAACCTTTTTTTTTATTATTATTAAAAGGACAAAATTAACAGTTTTAAGGAGCTTAAAATCGTTCAGAAAGAAGAAGAAGAGGAATATAAAGTGCTACGTTAGCTCAATTGGTAAAAGCTTCTTGCATGTAAAGCAGTGGACTGTCGGTTCGATCCCGGCCTGCAATGGGAATTTTTTTCAAAGTCGTAAAAAGGAAAAAAAGAAAGCTGAAAAGCTGAAAAAATTTCTTCTGATTGTTTCATTGGAATATTCCTGGAATGTGAATGGAATATTCCGTGTTAATGGGGAAAGAACAAAAAATGTAAAACCAAATTCGTTGAGGCTTCTATTTTCTCAAGAGGAACATAAACCAAAAAACAATTTCCAACATTCCAATTAATTCAGATGGATATTCACGAGAATCTTTTTCATATGTTTTTAGTTGTCATCAATCGCAGCTTTTATTATCATGAGCCAGAAGCTCGTAAAGTAACGGCGCGTATGAAGTATCATGGCTCAGTGGGGTGGGTTATAATGCAGCATCCAAGTAATTACTGCGTCACAGGGAAGCTTTATGGCCGAGCACTACCACGAGTATTAATTTTCTCTCGCACTATGGTGGTCATAGTGCGTACGTATTCATATAGTATATATCTACAACCAGATATAGAAACTAAAGGGCAAATTACGCACACATATATATAAGCAAAAGAGATGAACACGAGAGAAATACTTTGGCAGCGCATATATACATAAGAGAACACACAAGAGATGATCAAGAAGAAAGAGATGGTGAAGAATTATCAACAGATAAAGTGAGAAAGAAAGATGAGTATATGGTGTCTACAAATGGCAAAGATTGCCAAGAGGACTCTTGCGATTTTATCGCTCGTTTCGCCCTCGTGTCCATAGTTCCTCTCTCAACCTCTTCAACTTACCTTGGTATTAATTATTATCATAACCAGAGGTAAAATTCCCTAGCAATTCTCTATGATTTGATGTAATTAATGACCGGACTACCCAATGGAAAATAATTGTCACTAAAAGTAAGCTCTGCCCTTTCTTTCATACAGCAGCTGAAATTATCCCCCCACTTCAAATGAGAGATCATTAGTGTAGGAAGAAGCAGTTTGTGTTTGTATTTTTTATCCTTCCGTTGCTTTATGATTTTTCTTTTGAAAAATAAAAACAGATACCAACACTTATATGGAATAATGATAATGGAATAGGCGCACCTACGTGGAAAATTGTTCATTAATTCTGAAATAATGATTCAAAATGGTAGTCATTTTAAGTGATGATCATTTATTATAACTCCAAATTTGGAATAGTAGAAGTCGTCCTTATTTGCAAATTCTTCATGTCTTTTGTTTCTTTTGCTTCTTTCAATAAAATGCGAATAATGATTGTTTGATAATTCAGATAAGAAATGATTTTTAGATGCGGCATTCCGTTTACGATTGAGCAGAATGGAAAATATTTACAGCTGCACAATTATTAATCTGAATTTTCAGTTGCTGATGCTGCAGACAAAAGCAGAAGTAGCATGAATCAGAAATAATTTTTAATTGCAGAAGCAGCAAAAAAAGGAAGTAGATCGGAAATAATTTCCAGTAGCAGATGCTAAATAAATGCAGAAGTAGTACCAATCAGAAATAATTTTTAAATTGCAGAAGCAGCAGGAAAACAAGTAGCATAGATTAGAAATAATTTTCAGTAGTAAATGCTGCATTAAATTATACAAGTAGTATCAATCAGAAATAATTTTTAATTACAGATGCTGCAGAAATTACAGAAGTAGCATTAATCAGTAATAATATTTAATTGCAGAAGTAGCAATGATAAGAAATAATTTTCAAAATCAGATGCTTCAGCATAACACGGAAGTACCATCGAAGGTCAATAAACGGAACAAATAAAGCTAAGAAGAAGATAATGTAAACTAGCATTGAAAATAATTTTCAATGTAGGCAGCACAGAGGACAAGAACCGAAAAAGGGACAATGATTTAGAAAAGAAAGTGGAAAACAAGGGATGGAGTAAAAGAAAAGACAAAGAGAAATGAGGAGCAGTGAAAAAAAGGCGAGAGCGCAATATGCGTACCGTGTGTACGCATACATAGCTTCTTTAACAGGTATGGACCTGTTCGCGTTCCGTGGTAGGTATAATCTTTTGAGTGTGTACGCGATGCGTTCCGATAGGGCGTTACACGAGCATAAACAATTGTGCATAGGCCTCGCCCCTTCCGATGATGCGAGTGTAATAAAACTATATAGATGAAGGTAGAGAACGACTCTTCTTTGCAAAGTCCTTCATAACCACCTCCTCAGGCCCTTCAGGTCAAAAATATCCAAGTGGAACGCCTGCGATATTTCAAAGAGCCGTGGGGGTCGTTTGTACTGCCCACAAAGATCTTTCGACCTCATCGAGATGATCAACAGCACACAATACTCACACATGAGCACATTTTATTTTATTTTTTAAGTATTTCATTATTCAATGGTTTTCAGAATATTTTCCCTATAAATGTTACAAAGTCCTATAAGTATAGAAGCAGAGGTCGTAGACATTTTATTCATGTCTGAACAAGTTGATTTGATAATAATCGCAGAAGTCACCAAAGCAGTTAGAAGCTAGAATCAATACTAAGATACAGTCCGAGGATCGAAAGGACCCTTCAATAAGGAGACTTTCTCCGTAGAGATCACCAAAGCGTTTGGAAGTATGACCAAGGTGAAGTCGGTGGACTAAAAGATAATCACATAAGTCTCCAATAAGGAGGCTTTTACTCCAGAGATTACTAGAGCGTTTAGATGTATCTTTGGTGCAGCAGGTAGACCAAAAAAGATATTTGGAGACGTGTCGAATAAGGAGGCATTCACCGCAGAGGTCACCAAAGCGGTTAGAACTTGGAATTAAAGCTAAGATCCAAATAGAGGATTGAAAGATAATTGAAGGGCCCTCCAATAAGGAGGCTTTTGCCGCAAAAGTCACCAAAGCAGTTAGAACCTAGAATCAATGCTAAGATACAGTTAGAGGATCGAAAGGACCCTCCAATAAGGAGGCTTTCACTTCAGATGTCACCAAACCGTTTGGAAGCATTTCCAAGGTGCAATCTATGGATCGAAACGTAACTCTTGACTTGGATTGCCTTACCCAGGTGGATGAAAACCAGCAAGAGATGAAAAAACTCAAGAAACCTCTTTGAGCCTCTTTGACTAATTAAGAGTAAATATATTCCACTCTGGAATTTTCGATTAACGAAACATTCTCACTCTCCTCTTGTTAAATGATACCATTCTGAAAATAGAATTTCGAGATTTTAATTGGGATCTACATTATATTGAAAAGGTAGCAAAATGGCCTGATTTGCTTTTCATATTATACATAGTCGTTGGCACGCTGCGGGCAAAATTAACTTATAGGATCTTCGAGACCGGTCTAGATTGGATGTTGTGCGTTAAAACCGAATTGTAATCGTGACCGCCTTCTAATTTATTAACGCAAGCTTCATTCATATATATATATATAGAGAGAGAGAGAGAAAGAGAGAAAACTTCAGTCGTCCTACGCACTCAGCTTTATAATTTATACAAAATACTTTTTTTTTTAATTGGACAATATTTTCTCTATTTCTTTTCTTTTCTCCTTCTATTTATCCTTCACCTGACTGCTCCTTGAATATATATGATATTATTGTATCGATCGACTTTGCATATGTACGTACATCGATTAATTTATCCCGATGAAAGTATTATAAACGGTTGCAGAAAACATTTTATGCGGGCGCAATACTGACAGTCGTGACTATCGTGACTCGTGTATAACAATAAGACTTAGTCATGCAAAATTAGTGTAATAAAGCAAAGGCGTAGAAAGGTGGATAATTTCTATACTCTTAATTAGAATCAATTAGGAAAAAAAATTCTCTTGGGAAAGACATAGATTTTTTCCCCACCGCTGATAGTTCGTAATTTTTGATTACTTTCACTGAAACAATTATCGGGCTTTTTAATTACAGTTCCTGTCAATTTATTTTCTTAAAATTAATTCTAGCGAATGTCTACGCTATTGTTGCATATTTCGACATGCCATGTAGTCGAGAATCAGCGCTCACTGTTTGCTTGTTCCTTTATATACTTAATTATTTATTGTCCTTTCTTTTAAATTCAACAACCTGTGCCAATTGAAAACATAGAAATAAATAAATCGAATAAAAGTTCGATAAATTTTATTTCCGGAAAGTTGACATTTGAAAAAAACGGAATATTTTTTTATCGCGGGAGTCATTTTTATCGAATCTTGACACGATCGGGAAGAATCGGAATTGTTTGACAATTTTCGGCGGCGGCCGAAAGTAGCCGAAGTAGTGCGCATGTGCAGGGCGGACTCCTTTCCTTATAAGGAGCGACGACGGTGAATTTTTTCATTTCCTTACCTACTGCCAAGGGGAACGGATCGAAAAACAAATTTTAAAGTGTCAAAATAAAATTCTCATTGTTATTGATATCTGGAAAAATATTAATCAAAGTGTAGATAACAAGAAAACAACCTTAATTCTCAAAATAACCTAAAATCAATCTAAAAATTATTAAAATTAAAAAAACAGTAAAACAATTCAACATTCGAAATTCAGAAAATTTTGGAGACAATTAAAAATGAAAAAGGATAAAAGAAACGTTTCGAGAAAAAAATGGTCGAAATATTTGCCCGTTGGGAATTAATTATCACGCTCTACTTCTACTCTCTCGTTGTCTTATCCATAAATTCTCACTTGAATGCGAGATATGTTTATGAGCAAGACTACTCACTTCCGGCGTCGAGACGCCTCGGCCGATGAGTGGAGAAATAGAGGTTTTAAATCAGTAACCGCGTGCGCACGATTCATCGGTAACGATGATCCGAGGATAAGATTTTCGCCTGGTGGCTCTCTCACAAACAAGTCCAAGAGATCTTTTGCGACTCGCAAAGTAGCTGAAGTTGCTGAAGTAGCCAGGATCACCAATGGGTGCAACCAATTTCTCCTTTTCTCTCCTTCTCTCTCACTCAGCTTTACAGGTAAACCGATCTGGGACTCGCGCATGCCGTCGATTCACAATGGTCTCGGCAATGCTGC
>JUFY01014363.1:2761-47585 GCA_001855655.1 Leptopilina clavipes
CTTCAGGGAAGCTTCCCTATAGCTTTCTTGGAAGCTTCCCTCGAGATTCCTTGGAAGCTTCCCTTAAGGTTCCAGGGAAGCTTCCCTTGAGATTCTGGTAGAAGATTCCCTTGAGCTTCCAATGGAAGCTTCCTCAAGTCGGACATTTAAAGCTTCCCTTGAGATTCCGGTGGAAGATTCCCTTGAGCTTCCAATGGAAGTTTCCTCAAGTTGGACATTTAAAGCTTCCTGGAATCTTCCAGGAAGCTTCCATCCGAGCCTCACCGATCTTCCAAGGAAGCTTCCAGGAAGATTTCGTGTTGTGTGAGCATTTATCTTGACAATCGAGTCATGAGAAATCATCTTATATAGTAATAATTACATCAAATTTTAAGAACTGTCCAATTAGAAAAATTGTCTGCTCCCCTAAGTTTTCCACTAAAACAACAATTTCTAAAATCCAGCGTTAAAGCAGGAAAATTGTTTACCAAGGGTAATACTGTTTACCAAGCTTGACGGGAGGGGGGGATTTTTTTTCTCTCCCTCGTCGTGAAGGAGCATATGAAAGAAATAAACGGAGATTAAGGCGGCAGGTCAGAGATAGGAAGAACCTCTCCTCGGTCCCTGCTTAATTTAATTTAATTTTGCAATCGGCTTGGGAGGACGAGTACTGCCAAGAGTCGACCTCGTTTCACTTCCGGGACAGTACACAGGACTCCTCGACCCACGAGTGGCCACGTAGATAGTGGCTGCGTACATCCCAGTGAGAAGAGAGATGGAGAAGGCAGGATGAAGAGGGGAGTGAAGGGAGAAGGCTTATCGCAGGTTCCCAGCACGGTCGGCTTATCGACTTCGCGGCTTGAACCGTCGGATGCTGGCGTAGACTCCCTTGAGGGCAAAGTGAGGACCTAGCCAATCCTCCTCCTACCCTCACTCCACTTTCCTATTGGTTTTCGTCTTCCCTATCATATCGGTTATAGGAACCTGTCGTCAACTAGTTTCATCGTCAGGTTTCCATGTCATAAGTCCTGAAGGGTTTTGACCAACTTAGTCTTGGGTTAAACAGCCTTTAGATTTCAACTATATCCCGTTACATAATAGATGTTTACTGTCTTCCTTTAAAGTTTGCGGATTATGTTTGAGGCAACTTTGAATCATTACAAACGTACAGGTCATTAATCATACACTGAAAGTCTTCCATATATTCTATTATATAATCAATTTCGAAAAAATTGTTTCGGATTAAATTGTAAATTTGAGTGGAAAAATTGTACATAACAGATTGAGGGGACGTGAAATGTATTCAATTTTCAAAAAACTGAGACGAATTAATTTTTCATTTTGATAGAATTCAAAAGCACCCGTCATTTTAAGTAGGGGGAACAGGTCTCGTACAACATGACAAAATTCCCTTCTCTACATCCAGGGCAAGGATTAGGTTGATTCATTGCTGTATCGCATGCAAGGCACAAAAATTCCCCTCATAAATTCCAATAAACTTCCCGACGTGACAATCCGTTTAGAGATAACTGCGGTCGCGGTTTTTGTTAGTGAGTGGACTTTTTTATCTGACGGTGGTATTAACTTCCAGGTCGAGTAGGTTGGAGGTGGAAAAAAAGTGGATGGAGATGAAGATAGGAAGAATAGTAGATGGGATTTCGATTTTTTAAACTTCCTCTTTTTTTTCTACTTTTCGCATAAAAGGGATCTTTTTCAAAAGTGCAATTTAGAGCGGAACTATTTTCAGGTTTCATTAAAAAAAAAATTCAAGCAAGTGTAAATTTTAATCCCTCCTCAAAAACTAGTAAAAGTAACTCAAATTTTATCGGAATAAAAATTTTTTACCTTCCTCTCAAACAAATAATTTTTTTACTACCCAAAAAAAAACTATGGGAAAAAAATGAATTGAAATATCTAAAAATAAATTTGTTTTTTGTATATTTTATCACAAAATTTGCACGTTTATTGTGTAAGGGAAATGATTTATTCACTCTTTTTAAAAAGTATATATCAAAAAATGTAATAACATAATTTTATAAATGATAGATTTCGACACACTCGAGTCAAAAAAATATATATATATTTACAGATTTATTGTCTGAAGAGAAAAATTTATTGTGCTCTCCTATCTAAAGAGAGAATATGAGATAAACTGTTTCTTTCAATTGATTTATGGATTTTCTCGCTATTGAAGAAATCTCTTTATAGGATTTGCTTCTTGGCATTTAATAAAATTCACATAAATCATTTGCGTAAAATGACGCATATTTTAATAAACTTTATCTGTGAGATTTAAAACAAGAAGGAAAATTAATTAGAAATTTTACAACACAATTATTATGTGTTTTAATTATTATGAATTATCTTGAATTTTAAGTTGAATTTTAAGTTACTTTCAATTTAGGAGCTTTAAATATTTCCCTTGGCTAATACTTTGACCAATGTTAGGACAGTAATTTTTCCATGGAAAAACTTTATCTTGGTATTTTTTTATGATCTGATGTTACTAAAATTACCTTTCAGAAAAGTCAAATAATTCCTTTGCTTAAAAGTCATTAAGTTTTTAATAAGTTTTAATGCTTCTAATCAATTAGGTTCAATACTGTAACTGTAACTACATAATACAAGGAAGTTACCTTCACCCTATAACTTCTAGTTGCTCGCTGAGTTTTAGAGGAATGCGTCAGAGATCGTTTATCTAGTTAAGCGTCTAACAAGCTTAGAATAGTCCTATGTTGTTTACTACACTATCTCTTGTCAACTTAACAAGGACAAGACTTAAACTACAAAATAACTTGATTAATTATTAATGTACTTTAGTATACTAAAAAGTGAACCTTCAAACTTTTTTTTCCTTAATAAAATAATTTACTATAATTTTTTACTCTTGTTTTTTGAGTTTTTTCTCTAAATAGAAAGTTATTACTTTAAACATAAAATGTTTCCGGTATAAGAAAAATGTGCAGAGAGAGATTAAATATTGATAGAATACTGAACTCCAGAAGAACATAAAATGAATGTTTACTGTGTAATTGTGAATTTTATGAGTCGATGAAAGTCGATGAAAGTATCACCTGCTTGAACTGTATATCAATATTTGCGTCGCAAAATTCATCTAAACTACGTCGAATAAAAATAGCGTTAAAATTTATACTCATATATTTTTATCATCTAAATGTTAATCATATTTCATAATTAAAAAACCACAGTGCAATTATTTATGAATATTTCTTCCTCTACTTTTTTCTGCTAAAAAAAACAATTTCATTTCTAACGCGGAACATAAATTTCAAAATATTGAAAAATAAATCGCATAATTTTCACTAGAGAATAAATTTTAAAGATAAACCATGAAAAAGTTTAAGGATAAAAGAAATTGTGAGTAATAAGAAAGCGTCTGTAGGAAAAAAAATGAGGAAGTTATAAAGCATTTTTTTCCCTGGCTACAATGTTACTTGTGTAAACGTGAGATGAAATAGCATAGGAACGAGAATTGTTCTCACGCTTTGTTACTGATACAAACAGACACACAAAACTTTTGAAAATGAGTCTATCGCGTGCCACCAGTTGTAGAACTTTTTAAGAAGTACGAAATTGACTTATAAGCCAAAAGTTTTTGAGAACATTTTTCCACTGAATATAATAGTTTAATGGCGTTAAGAATATTTACTTTTGAATGTGTTATTTAATTATTACGAGCATGCTATCCTGTTTATTTTAATTAGCCACTGTTTTCAAGCGGACAAGTGCTATAATTAAACCCTAATTACAAAAAAGGTCTCTTTAGCTGTACGCCACAATTTTTCAGTTTAGAAAAAAATTGTAAAATTTTTTTTACATTTTACATTCACGATTTTTCTTTATATATTCGTAGAATAAATTTTTAAAATGACTGAAAAATAAGTAGAAGATTTTTAAAATAAATAAAACAAAGGAAAAAAAAACATTGCCAGGGACTTAAAAGAATGCAATTGGCTTTGTGAAAAAGTGATGATAAATTTCCGGAAAATTACAATAATTCTGAGAAAGTGAGTAAGAAATTTGTAAGAATTATTTCATAGTAAATTGCTCCAGTTTTTTTCAATTGTTTCAAAGAAAAATGTGGCTATTTGCCATTGGGAAGATCGTTTTTTTTTCTGTTTCTCATTTTACATTCAACGTTCATTATATGTAACATGTTTATACAATAGTATTCTTATGCCTGAAAGCAAAACATTACCGTATCACTTTCAATATAATTTTTTTCTGACCATATACGCTTTTGCATTTCACTCACACCTCGGCCTTTTTATTTATACTTCTCTTTCTCGTTTCTCTTTTTCATTCTATTTGTTTTTGTATTTTACACCCTTCTTGTGTCCAGCTATCGTGGTGGAAACTAATTTTCACACAGCTGTCACTTTGTGAAATGCGCTTTATAGCCAGCTTGGCCGCAAGCTCGTTTATGACCAGCCAAAAGATACGTCACGGGTTTGAGGATTCTTGTGTCCACTACAGGGGACGTAAATTGCTGTCGGCGATTTGCCTCAAATTTAACATGAATCGTCTGGTTTTGATGGGAAATTTATGCAAGCAGTCAACAAATATGATCTAATTTATTATACACTATTGTTTCTTTTTTAGTAACGCGATTCTTTAAAAAAATTTTTTTTTTTCGAATATTTTTAGATAAAAAAAGAATCTGCGAACTTGATCTGCTTTCCAACTTAATTACCACACGAGTGTATAATTCGTTAGCATGAACGTGGCAAGAGTTCAGCTAAGACAATGTTTTGGTTTTATTGTATCCAGAAGCTCAAAAAGACTGGATTACGTTTAAGCTTCTTCAAAAGGAAGCCTAGATACGGTTTAGAGGCTTCATCAAGAGACTCGCTAGTCGTAAATGTCGCGAGTCTCATAAGCCATGTGTATCATACTTCACAGAACCCATACACACTATACCCAACATGCTGTAATTTTACTCAATATTTCATCCAAACGATAAAATTCTACGTCGGCTTTCATATATTTACATTTTATAAATATAAATTTCTTTGTTTATTAACATTATAACATTATTAATCTTCAAACACATATTGAATATTAAATGATAAAAAATATCTATGCACTGTAAACTTAAAAGTATCAAATTGATACCAAAAGTATCAAATTGATCAAAAAATTTGAATCAATTTGATAATTTTGGTATCAATTTGATACTTTTAAGTTTACAGTGTGACAATAACCCGTGCAGAAATTGACCCACTTGGCCCTACTTAAAATAGGACTTTAGCAAGGGTCTAACTAGTTTTCCTAGTTTCTTACAAGGCCCTTGTTAGATTCCCTATTTTAAATAGGGAAAATTGGGTCAGTTTCTGCACGGGAATATTATTTGAATTGACAAAAAAAACTCGAGTTATGTAATTATTTATAATGAAGCTTTATTAAATTTTAAAAAATGATGCTTTATAAACGAAAACGATTTCCTGTTATGATAAAGATTTTCGGAATCTGGGAACTCTCATGAAAATTCAATTGCATTGAAAGTTGGTAAGTTCGATTTCTAAGTGCCATTATTTGGATTTTCGAGTCGATACTCTAACGGAAAGCTTTGCTTCTTCGCCATATGGCGGATAAGATTCTGGCTTAAGAAAAAAGAAGAAAACTGTTACTTACAGATTATAGTGGACGTCCGCCATATTTGGTCGATGTCGAAGAGCTTGCACAAAAGCTTCTTCAGCTTCTGCAACTCTTCCTTGTGCACTGAGAACACTTCCCAAGTTCCCATAAGCTGAAAAAGAAAAATAAGTTTTCATTTTTTATTACAATAGGTATTACTAATTAAAACCAATTCTTACAAATTGAGTCTTCTTAATTCTTAAAGAAAGGAAAAATTACTAATTAATTTCACTTCATTACATTTTCTCCGCATTTATAAATTTATATCATTTTATCCTTCTTTTTAAAAAAAATATTTAAAAAAATCCAAATATTTAATTAAACTATATTGCTCCTAAAATACAAGAATCAAAAGAAGTTTTAAATTTGTCAATTGTTGTTGTATAAAATTCTTAATGTTGTCAAATCTAAATAGAAACAATTTTATTGAAACAATATACGATATAAAAATAACATACATTTATGAAACATTAGTGTACCTTTTTTATTTTATTTTTTTATCACTCTGTCTTTTTTTAAGCACAGATTTTGTTGAATTTTTATTTGCATTGAAAATACGGAAAGTGTGAAACTAATTTTGAAACTAACCATATAAAGGTATGGGGAAATTGGCCCATTTTTTTAAATCGATTATTTGAAAAGTTTCAGTAAATATAGAAGAATTTAGTTCATGCAAAAAAAGTATCTATTATGGAACTAAAAGCTCAGTCTAAAGGACAATAGAGTGCTTTTTTTGAAAAAATGCAACAAAATAATAAATATTGAAGTCCAATAAAATTACTAATATAATTAAGCGTTAAATTTACATCTAAAAATATATTTAATTTATTTAATTATTATTGAATTTATTGATTTTAATTTTTCCGCATGTATTTTTTATTAATAAAGTTCTTATGATTCTTTCCTTCACACCTGAAAATTTAAATTTAGAGGTCCACCTAATTAAGATCGCTCAACTAATTAAAAGCTCATTTATCGCTTCAATAATTATGAATAGTTTTGAATAATTATAAATAATGTACATAAAAGGATTCTTCCTTTGACGGTTAATTATTCGTGAATTAAAAAACAAAAATTCCTCTTTAAAATGGAATTTACTTTATTCAAAGTAAGAGTTCAAGATAGCATTCCAATTAAGTATAACAGAACCTCGTGACAAGAAGCTTGGCAAATAATATCGGAAAATGCAAATTAAATAGTAGCCTAGACGCATTTTTTGTTTAATAACGAGACGAACTGCTTTTCTCATTTTAATTAATAAATTTTTCAGATTTATTTGCAATTCCCTCTGTGATTGTTTTTCGCTTTTTTGACAACAACGAATTCTGCAAAGTTATGACATCCATAATAAATTCTCTGAACGACAAATATTCATCGATTGCAAATACGACATATATCGTAGAATTTTCATGATTTATCATTGTTCTTAGATCAATTTGCAAAAGTTACAATTTGCAAAAGTTACAAATTAGTAATAATTTAAATATTCAAATAATAATTGCCGACATGCCGACGAATAATGCACTTGATAAATACGTATAAATGAATGATTTATACGTTATAGATGACATTTGAAGATTTTAACTACTCTGCTTCTAATTAGTTTCCTCCTGTAACTTGGAAAAGCAGTTCAAGTTGTAATTTGCCGAAAATAGATGCAAAGTTGATACAAAAAGTTTTAATTGTCTTCAACAAGGAAAAGCACATTCTAATGTAATTATTAAATTGACTACCAAGAAACTTTGTTAATTCTCAGTTTATTTGTTTGTTAATAATTATCAATAATTTAGAAAACGAACAAGTACCAGCAACTCCTGTAATTATTAATTATTAATTAATTATTAATTAATAATTCATTAAAAAAAACGGAATTAAAATTTTTTGCACCGAAAATTCCATTCTAATAAGCGTAATAAAGTGTAATTGAAGAAAATTTCGAACCGAAAGAAAAAAAAAGAAAAGCGGATGAAATTGCTGGAATCGAAATTAAAGAAGTTAATCGAATAAAAATGTGTAATAGAGAGGCAAAAGAAAATTGTGCACTTTAATGAGGTTCCAGTGGAATAACATTTTTCTTCTATATTTGAACAAAGAAAAACATTTTCTCAACCTAATATTTCCCTGCTCAGATGTTGCTCGTTCGAGAGTGAAATTATCAAATAAATTGCAAGGGGTGGTTACAACCTTTCAATCCGTTTTCCAGTCGATATAAAGTAATACAAGTCCGCCGTGTCGTACAAACCGGCTTTTCTATCGTATCTCAAAAATACATACGGCCATTTTATCGACAGAGTTTTTGTCAATCGAATTTTTTTTTATAAAAGTTAAACGCTTCCTTTTCATCGATTTTTTTATCTGATTATAATTTAACAAACCTGTAAAAATTTACGTTTTATACTTTTCATAGGCTATCGAAGTCTTTCTTAAAAATGAAAATATCTTTCTCATTTAATATTTTCGTTTCTGAAGATATAAAATTTTTAACGTACTTTCTTTACAACTATAGGTACTTTTTATTTTATATTTCTTTACAATATCACTTTCCTATGACTTATATATATATATAGAGTTTATTAAATTTTACATAAAAGACAAAAACTTCTTTTCATTAGAGAGAAATTTATAGAATTTGGAATTCAAGATTGTACATTTCTGCAAAATGAAGTTTTCAAAGTATTAGAAAGATCCAAGTTTGAAAGCTTTTATTCCAAAGCACCCAAGTTTTGAAGAGGAAACTTTAAATGATTTTTGAGTTAAAGGAATTGCAGCTTGAAAGCTTTCTTGTCCTCAAGACGCTGACATTTTTATAGACACTAAGATTTTATTTTCAAACTGCTCGAATTTGAAAATCTTCCCGAAACCGGCCACTCACATAAATCATTTTTTACGATTCCTCCACTTACTTAAAAAAAAGAGCTGTTAACTTTTAAATAAAAATTTTCCAAGGGGAAATCTTGTCCGTAACTTGAAATTTTATTAAAAGATAATTCATTTGTTTCGGAATATTATCAAATTGTAGGTTCTTAAATTCTCTTAAATTCTCTCAGTCCTTGTGTTGATTTTGAAGAATTTATTTTAATTGTGAAATATCCAAAAATCCGAAGGTGTGTAAGAATTATTGCAAATGCTCGTGGTCAAGGCATCTAGGTCACATTACAACCACAGTTCCTTCCTTTTTTACTGGACAAGACAATAAAGCCGACTTTTATGTGTCCCAGTGTTCGTCCAGCTTGTCAGCTTCCTCTAGGTTGATGATTACAACAGGGAGCTTTCGTGCTTTCTTCTTGCGTCTTTAGAATTCCTGACAGTGATTCCTGGCAAGTTAAACCAAGATTTCTGATCCTTAGGACAACCTATCTTGATGGTTAGGTACTTCCCAGATTCCCAATGATTCAAGTACTTTTTCCTTCAACTAGAGTTGAAGGAAATACTAAATTGAAGGTAATACTAAATTTTATCCCGACATGATAAAAGCTTCCATTTAAAAATTTGTCCTCGTGATATAATACTTGCGTATAATCTTGAAATTCCCTATCAGTAAAATATATATTCACATTTGAGAATCAAACTCCCTCTATTACTGAAACCGGTAAATTTCCCAGTAGACTTCAGTTTCCTTTGCATTTCCGTTTGGAAATAAAACGTACTACTTCAATTTTAATTAATAATGGATCTTTTGGCAAAGGAAAAGGTACATAACTTATTGAAAAAAGAAGAGGATAAATTGAATAGGAAATGTAATAACGTGTGATTGATCGTTTATAATCAAACTTGGCAGTTAGTCAGGGAATAGGGTATGAATCCTCGCAGGATCCTCCGGACTGAGTTCCGTTTCCGTTATGGCGGCTGAACCAATCCAATCGTATCAGAACGGATCTACCGCGAACGCGAACCAGGAAAGCGTTTATCGCTCGTAAATACGACAAACTGCCCCTTCCCCTCCCTCCTTTGGGAACTGACCATACCAACCATCATATGGTATGAGCCATGGACTCTATGGGAAATCTCGCATTGGCACAACGAACAATATTTTATCGACCAATACGCTCCCCATCTGCTTGAGAGATTTTCACACGAAACTCCACCGAACAAATCCCTACTACGTTCTCTATAATCCCATCTAGTGTGCGATTTGCAAACCGTTTAAAACGAGAATATTACGTGTCATTGAGAATGATATGTAGATATTTCCTCCAATGTAATTATAAATTCAGTTAACTAATGAAAATATTTAAAAACAATCTCTATTATTCGCAGGTAAATTTTATAAAGCTGTTAAAAATAAATCGTCACCCTATATATTAATTTTCATCGTAATTTTCTTAATTCAATGAATTTTATATATTTATTGTTTTGTATAATGTCCTTCAAAACTTTGAGAGCCCTTTCAGTTGTTTACCTTATTAGAATAACAAGTCTAGACCTTAGATTTGTTTGTTTGGTTAAAAGTGTCTATAAAATTCCCCTCTACCTGTATTTAATTTTATATTTTCCTAACGCTTTCAGTAGTAAAAGTCATTATTAGTCAGACAAAATGTATTTATTAATATATCCCTTATCACTGACAATTATCAGACAAAGCGTTTTTAAACCTTTAAATGTCGCTTTTCAGTAGTAAAGGTCAGTATTAGTCGCACAAAAGGTTTTTAATGCTTTTCCTATCACTGGCAGTAGTTAAGGTCAGTATTAGTCAGACAAAATGTATTTAATATTTTCCTTATCACTGTTAACAATCAGAAAAAGCGTTTTTAATCCTTTAAAGATCGCTTTTCAGTAGTAAAGCTCAGTATTAGTCGGACAAAAGGTTTTTAATGCTTTTCCTATCACTGGCAGTGGTTAAGGTCAGTATTAGTCAGACAAAATGTATTTAATATTTTCCTTAACACTGACAACAATCAGTCAAAGCGTTTTTAATCCTTAAAATATTGTTTTTAAGTAGTAACGCTCAGTATTAGTCAGACAAAAGGTTTTTAATGATTTCCCTATCACTGGCAGTAGTTAAGGTCAGTATTAGTCAGACAAAATGTATTTAATATTTTCCTTATCAGTGACAACAATCAGAAAATCCTTCAAGTCCCTTTTTTCCTCCCAAGTCCCCCCTTTCCTCTTCCATTTCCCACGTTTCTCATTTTGAATATAACAAATCCAATTATAGAAATTATAGTACAATTTTAAATACTATACAAAGTTTTACTATACAAACGATTCCTTTAAAAGTTACTAAAATTTACCGTGTGGCATAGATACAAAAAAAATGACCAACCGTTAAAAATAACAGCAATAATTTTCCTTAATTTCAGAAATGAAAATAACGATTTCATTAATCTCAAACGTGACTGAGGGAACAAAACACACGAAATTGGTGTTTAAGAATAATTTATTACGCCCGAGCTATTGCACATTACTTTTTTTAATTCCACTTAAAGGTCTTCTAGGAAACGTGCTTTGCGTTTTTTAGTCTCATTGCTATTTTTATGACAAATCCAGTTCAATTAATCGAAACGAGAAGGAAAAGGTGGACAAACTTCCAATTGAAAGAAAAATGGAACAAACTTATTGTTAATAATTTAATAAAAATAAATATCATTTATCTTTTGTAAAAATGTTTAATGAAACTTGTTCGTGAGAGTTAATATCGACAATATTGCCGCTCTTCTTTTCAAACCATATGTAATTTTGATGGCTCGAGTGGCTTTTTTGCTTCTTTTGATGAACAGTGCCAACAATGGAATATATGATCACGATTCTTTAATAATCGGATAGCGTAGCAGACCGCATTGCCCGATGGGAAAAACGTATCGCTTATGTACACATAACTGTACTTTTGAGGTCGTCTTTCGACTACCGAATAATCTCGAGATATATCCAGCGAATGAAAAAGTACAACGTACTCCCTGGAGCGATTGAAACGGCAAGCCGCCAGCACTGCTGGAGGTCGATTTCACTCGGTTTTTAATCTTCTTCTCGCGATATGCGAGTAAAAAGGAGTGAGGGAACGAAGGGTGGTCACGCGATAGAAGTCAAAGCAAACCGCAGTCTATATGTCGCGTTGTCGTCGTTATTTCAAACGTGCCAACTGAAATCGCGTGTGTCATTTCATTACAACCAGCTCCTTCGTCATTCGGGAAATGAATTCACGTTTCACGTCATTTCTTACACATGGAAGCACACCTTCAGGGAAAAAATTGCGTTTTTCCCTTTTTTTTTTTTTTTTTACTTTTGTGCTAGTTCACTTGTCAGAAGAAAAAGCGTTATTGGACATTTTACTAGAGGCGATTGCATGTGCCTGATTGAAAGTCTGCACGTACGCTCCTATAAGAACTTGAGAACAAAATCACTTAAAACGTCCTTATGTGGAATTTCTTAATTAAGCACTTTCTTTCGAATGCAAAGAATGGCAATTAAAAATAATAATCTAAATAATGATATGCTTTATCAAGCATATTTGAAATATTGAAATGCATTAGCATGTTCTCAAGTTAGTTTCCCTTGGAGATTATGAAGGAATCAAACACAATTTAATTGAAATGAGAAACTGTCTAGTAAATTTATCAGAGAATGATCCTTTAATACTTAATTAAGATCAAATCTGAGGGGAGATTAGTTCGAAAACTTGAAAACGATCATTTCATAAAATCAATTATCGTTTTATGTCCTCTTCAAAAACAACATGAATTTCCCT
Source organism: Leptopilina clavipes (assembly GCA_001855655.1). Classification (NCBI taxonomy): domain Eukaryota; kingdom Metazoa; phylum Arthropoda; class Insecta; order Hymenoptera; family Figitidae; genus Leptopilina; species Leptopilina clavipes. The sequence goes on from JUFY01014363.1 coordinate 15,081, forward strand.
CACATCTTTGAAATTTGCCGTGAATTACTTATAAAATGCTGCTTGGAATTTCAAAACAACTTTTAGAAACTCATTTTCCCATTTCTAATTAAATTTTAACCGTCAATTGTACCTATATTTATCTAAAATTCCAAACTGAAATTTTCAAACGTTAATATAATAGTAATTTCATATGCTTTTAATTTAATGACTTCTGCATGAAGAGACCTATATATTCAACGAACAGAACGGGAATAAGGTTACGCTAAAATAAATATCAGTGTTCAAACAGTGACTATATTGACTTTGAGATAGAAGAAAACCATTCGCTTCGGTCAATCTTTGCATAAAACTGAAGAAACAAAAACTTTGTTTCATCCTCTCAATCAGTGAGACGAAATAATAAGCTTACAAGGTGAGAACATTTAATCAGGGCAGTCAAGTTTCTTTTTTTTCATCATATATCTAATGAAATACTTATTTTAAGAAAATTTGCCTAACAATTTATTTTTAAAAATACAAAAATTTCTTTATGATCTAAATTGAGAAACGACTCACGTGAATTATAATTACGGTGACAGGGGCAATATATTATCCACAATTCAGGGAAATTTCTATTAGCACGTCTAGCTAACTATTTTTATGAGAAAATCTTTATGGTTGTCCTTCAATAATAGGGCATTAATTTTAATACTTTTTCTTTATTTAAAAAATTGTGCGGTCATAAAAAAAACACAGAACTATTGAGTCGTAAAATAAAAATTTACACGGCATAGATCGTAAAATATGGCATAATCGGAATCTTCTACATGAAGACTGTAAGGTGAAGCTATTTATTTATTTTTTAACATTGAACAGAAAAATTTTGCCACATTAATCGAAAATAAAGTAATAAATATTATTATATAATAATAAAGTAAAATAAAGTAATTATAAAGTGAAATTAATATGTACTTTCAATAAATAATAAATTTTAATTTAGTTAGAACAATTTTAATTAGTCAGGAGAATATGTATTAAGAAAAAAATTGTGTTCTACTTCAAGCACAAGAGCAATGTCGAGACTAAATGTATTCGTTATTCGAGCAATTTAGCTAACACTCTGGTGACCGAGTGTTGTTTTCAATACTATGCAAATCATCTTAGGGTCGAATCATACATAATTCATTTCCTCGTAATTAAATAAGATTTCTTGTACAGAAGTAAACAAGAAGGGTTACACTTAGAGAAAATGCAGAACAATTCTCAACAGACATTTCTTGCGCAAATTAGAATAAAAAACAATTTTCATATTAGATGTTAAAAAAGCGATATTAACACTCCATACTTAATAAAGAACAAAAAAAATCCCAATTTTCTCACTTGGATATTTGTTTGAAAAATTCTGATTCAAAACATATATTTAAGATAGACAAATTAATGACAAAAGAAGGAAAAGAAAAATAGAAAAAAAGAATCATAAACAATGCGAGAGATGAGAATCGAGACAAGAGAAAACTTTAAGATAATAAGATAGAATAAAATCAAAAATGAAACAAGAATAATAAGGAAAAAGGCAAGTATGTTTGGGAAATCCTAATAAAACCAGAAGAAAGAATGCGATGAGGGTGAAATAAAAAGAAAACAAGAGAGGATGATGGTGAAATAAGATAAGGGTCAAGTTGTTTGTGGACAACCGGAAGTAAAAGTAAAACGACATAAAAGCGCAATTGGAAAAGAACAATAAATAGGATTAAAAGTCGAGAAAGAAATGCTATTAAATAAATAGTATCGTCATCAACATTAAACTGAAAATGTGGAGACTGAGCCAGCATTTAAGTTGCATTAAATACATTACGCTGATAATTGTTGCTGATTCAGAATGTTTCTAAACATCGTTTCAATGGTAATAAAGAATAATTATCATTTTATCATCAAGAAGGTCCAGACAGTTTATATTTTTTATATTTCTGTCAGTAGTAAAGCACAGTATTAGTCGGACGGAATATTTGTAATATTTTCCTATCGCTTTTAGTAGTAAAGGTCAGTATTAGTCAGACAAAATGTATTTAATATTTTCCTTATCACTGACAACAATCAGAAAAAGCGTTTTTAATCCTTTAAAAATTGATTTTCAGTAGTAAAGCTCAGTATTAGTCAGACGGAATATTTGTAATATTTTTCTATCGCTTTCAGTAGTAAAAGTCAGTATTAGTCAGACAAAATTTATTTATTAATATTTCCCTTATCGCTGACAATAATCAGACAAAGCGTTTTTAATCCTTTAAATATCGCTTTTCAGTAGTAAAGCTCAGTATTAGTCGGACGAAATATTTGTAATATTTTTCTATCGCTTTCAGTAGTAAAGGTCAGTATTAGTCAGACAAAAGGTTTTTAATGCTTTCCCTATTACTGGCAGTAGTTAAGGTCAGTATTAGTCAGACAAAATGTATTTATTAATATTTCCCTTATCACTGACAATAATCAGACAAAGCGTTTTTAATCCTTTAAATATCGCTTTTCAGTAGTAAAGCTCAGTATTAGTCAGACATAAGGTTTTTAATGCTTTCCCTATCACTGGCAGTAGTTAAGGTCAATATTAGTCAGACAAAATGTATTTAATATTTTCCTTATCACTGCCAACAATCAGAAAAAGCGTTTTTAATCCTTTAAATATAGCTTTTCAGTAGTTAAGGTCAGTATTAGTCAGACAAAATGTATTTAATAATTTTCTTATCAGTGACAATAATCAGAAAAAGCGTTTTTAATCCTTTAAATATCGCTTTTCAGTAGTAAAGCTCAGTATTAGTCAGACAAAAGGTTTTTAATGCTTTCCCTATTACTGGCAGTAGTTAAGGTCAGTATTAGTCAGACAAAATGTATTAATTAATATTTCCCTTATCACTGACAATAATCAGACAAAGCGTTTTTAATCCTTTAAATATCGCTTTTCAGTAGTAAAGCTCAGTATTAGTCGGACGAAATATTTGTAATATTTTTCTATCGCTTTCAGTAGTAAAGGTCAGTATTAGTCAGACAAAATGTATTTAATATTTTAATATTTTCCTTATCACTGACAACAATCAAACAAAGCGTTTTTAATCCTTTAAATATCGCTTTTCAGTAGTAAAGCTCAGTATTAGTCAGACATAAGGTTTTTAATGCTTTTCCTATCACTGGCAGTAGTTAAAGTCAGGAATAGTCAGACAAATCGCTTTGATTGCTTTTTATGTAGCTGTCAGTAGTAAGGGTCAGTATTAGTCAGACAAAACGTTTCAAATACTTTTTGTATTGCTTTTATCAGTTAAAAATTAGACTCTAAGAAATAAAATTTTCTCACCTTTTGGCGGATTGACAAGCAACGCTGATCTGTAAAGACTCTCCTCGTCATACCAGTCAGCATTTCGAATAACAGTTCTCGCTGACATTAGGCCTAAAAATATCATTGTCAACACTAAAATTCCTTTGGCCACCTTTTTACACCCTGATTTTTTTGCCACTCCGTAAGCTCCGGAAATCGCAGCTCCAATAGTCAAACAGGCCCCGATACTCGGAAGATAAAGTATCCTCTCAGCGATCACGAATCCCACATAAAAGAAAAGATTACTAGCCGGGAGGAAAGGAAGCACTAGAAAACCGAGAATAACAACGAGAGCCGAAGTAGATGAATATGTACATCCAGAAAATGATTTCTTCTTGTGGCAATAGCAATCGTTCACTGGGCCATTATTATTATTAGCTGCTCTACATCCGTCCGTGTGGCAAGCTCCAGTTCTTCTGCCAGCACAAACTGGACATTTTGGTGTTGTGGGCCAGGACGAGGTAGACATGGAATAGGAAGACAGTTCGAAGGTTGTTCGTGACCTTGACCTGGCCCTTCCTCTGGACAAACGAACACGACGTACAGCCCAGAGTGTTGCAGTGCCCAGGGCAGCATAAAGGCAAACAGACTCGAGGTTTCGTGAATCTTTGAAGCTGGTTATTCTTGGCACTGCGTCCATGGACCAATCGAAACTTAGTGTACTGGGACAAAGCAGCATTCTGACACTTGCTGCGGGCAGGTAGAGAAATGTGAGACCTCGGGTTAGTCTCGAGGGATGTCGAGCTACTGGATTGTCAGCACTTGCGAATTCAGGAACTCTGCCGCCGCTGATCCTTAGCCTGCCAAGGGTCAACATTGCCAAACTTCCAGCGAGGATTGTCGAACTTCTCCATTTCCCATAGCCATTTGCTGGTATCTGAAAATTTAAACGTATCTTGTTAGTGCCAAAAAGTAGTAGTAGTAGTAGTAGTAGTAAAAACTAGTAGTATCATTCCTTTCATTAATAATTAATATTCTCAAGAATTATAAACTCCTTTTGTTTATTATTAATCCAAAACTGTTAAGTCACATTCACAGTCGTTGAACCTCGTGATATTAGAAAGCACACCTATAAAGTCAACCTATTGAGATAGAAATCTATTGTTTAAATACGTGTATGACTATGTAAATTCGTGGATCCATGTAAGTTTACTTGACAAAGCAGTTATACGCAGTAACTGAACGTTACATATACTATAAAGTTTAAAGTGAATTTTCTCAAAACATCCTAAGCTGGATTAGATTTTCCTGTTACTCTTATCGTATCCGGAGAACATTCAGGAAGGTAGCTTCTCAAAATCACTGGTTAACTGAAAACTCAGTTTACAACCTACTTCAAACTTCATTTTGATGAGCTGACTTCCTTGGAACGTTACACTATCATTCGACGTTTATAGTTTGCGCCGCTAATTCTTCGGAGTTTAATGAAATTACTTGACAAAGTAGAAGAGGTGTTGGGTGATATTTTTCCAGATAGTGGAAAAACGGAACATAAATACGTTAGTTTTAATATGTCCGAAATATTTAAATTTTGTTAGTTTTTCAAAAACACCAACTCGTTTCCAAAAACGGATCCAAGTTCCATAAAACTTATGGATATAATTTAGAAGTTGGCAAACAATAATTAGTTGTTTAGAGCAATTAAGTGCTTAGCTTTTGGACTTGAATAGTTTGCTAAATGACTTTAGTTCTTTGGCCTTTGCCATAGCTTTCTACATAGTGAAAAATCAATACATTCTCCTTGTGGCAAATATATGTGGCATATATGTGTGTGTAAAATATCCAGAATTTCTATATCAAAAATTGTTTATTTTGAACAATTAAATCCCAGTATCGTCAAAAGTTTTAAAATTAACATATGGTTAATTTTTTCATATAGATACTTTTTATTTTGATTCGGTTCTAGTTTAGTTTCTAAATTCGAATTCTTTGTGAGATCTTCACTTGGAACGTTTTCAAGTTTGGTCCTTTAAATTTAGACCTTTTAAAATTAAAAGGCGGAATAACTTTTTTAGTATTTTTACTTTGAAGTTCCAGTTTTACAGTCAGTTTGCAGTTTCAGAAAAATTAAAAAGCATTATTATTTGTGACAAAAGGTAACGTTTAGTATATAGAATCTAATGATTGAAGAATAAAAATACCTCAATCAAATCACTGTAAACTTAAAAGAATCAAACTGTTACCAAAAGTATCAAATTGATTCAAAATTTTTGGACCAATTTGATATTTTTAGTATCAATTTGATACCAAAATTTTTGGATCAATTTGATATTTTTGGTATCAATTTGATATCAAAAGTATCAAATTGATTCAAAATTTTTGGATCAATTTGATATTTTTGGTATCAATTTGATACTTTTAAGTTTACAGTGATAGATTTATATGCAATACAGTTGCAGATTTGATTAAAAATATTTAAATTTAATTATGGAGATTTACTTTTGTTCGAATTTCTTGTAAATTCTCTTCTCCGTTCTTCGCTTACAACAAAGGGTCATCTATCATCCTTCTATCATCTATCACATGCACACAGACCACAGCAAGGACAATGGCCCTCAATCTGACCGAAGCATAGTATAAACACTCCTTTCTAAACGTTTCTAAAAATTTAATTAATAAATATTTTCAAGGAATTAATTAACAATAAAAAGGGTAATTATTATTTTAATAAATTTATAATCCTTATAAAATATTTATTACTATTACACTCAAATCTTCAAAATTGTTTTAAATCTAAATTCTTTAATTATAGATCTTCTCTCTTCTTTTAGTATTTAATTCTTCTTTTGAAATTTTTTCTCTTTAAAGCTACTTGTCCTTTTTTCTCTTTCTTCCCTATATCATTGTCTCAAATTTGTATATAAAATGTTGCATTTTACATACATAAGTTTTTAGCAGATTCTTTTCCATTTGGAGATTTATGTTTAAAGTTAATTTCTATCCATTCAAAAACAAAAGACTTTTGTTGCCTGCACTTTCTTCAAATGTCTACATTTAAAATGTCATCTTTTGTTATTTTAATATGAAGACAATAAACATTAACTTTTATCTTTTCCGTTACTTATCTTTAATACATAAGCGCCTCTTTTCTGCTCTTCTTCTTGCGCGCCATAACTTTAACTTTATCTTTATTCATTTTTATATGATGTTCGCTTTACTTTATTACCTTTGAATTTTGCATAATTCGTTCTTTTAGATTGCAAAATATAATATAAAAATATAAAACAATAATAACGAGGTTTGATAATTACGTCGACGGCGAATCTCGAATTCAAAAGTAATGATTTAGTATTACTTTGGATTGTTTTCGTCACTACTGTGGGGAATTATTGAATAGCGACGTCTGCTTTATAAGATAGACTCAATCGTTGTTCTGATTGGTGGAGAATAATGCGGAATCTTCCTAGTACTCTTGAATAATCAGGAATCTGATTGTATGCACCAACAAGCAGTATTCTTGACGACATCAAAGATGACCTGTGTGTTCTGACGAACACCTGGAATTCCAAAACACTGGAATTTCGAATTGGTGGCAAAGTATAGAAATTAGAAAATAATTAAAATTCGTCCATTTTTATTTGATGAGTTTGTGGATAAATTATTATACAATAGTTAAATTGAACAAAAAATACAATTTTACGGAAAAATACGATTTTCGATGACTATATCTTTTTATTTTCGTCTGATAGTTGCAATTGCCTTATATTCTTTTATAGTTCTTTCAATGTCCTATCAAATTCTAACCTCAAAATTGAATCCCCTTTTCTCATTTCTTCCATTAAATTTGCTCTCTCGACTTCTTCTCCTATAAATGCTTTAGATGCTTTCTTTATATCTCGTACTTTATCTTTACGATGATTTTTTCATTTCATCAATGCTTTCTCTTCTATAAATTTACTGACGGTCATTTCATTATGCCCCTTCTTTACGAATCAATAAATAATTTTGATATCAGAAGGACAAATTAGTTATTAAATGTTGAATTTGGAAAGGACGGTTTCAACTTTTATCTCCGGGAAACATTTTTATCAACATTTTTATCAACATTTTTAGTTTCAGCCGGAGGACTAATTTCCAAGAATTGTCATTGAAGAAGCATTGAAGACTCTTTGGAAAGTTTAAGACGGAAATGGAGAATATCCTCTAGACACAATAAGACACTATTCAGAAAGGAAAAATCGTAGAGAATTTTTGCGGAAAAGAAAGGGAGATAAATCTAAAGAGGAGAGGCATGAGAGACACGGAGGCCTCTTTCGGGGGTTTGCTGATAAGAGGACGCCGTTCCTGCGCCACGTGCAGCCCGAGTAACATGCTGGTAGAGACAGGGAGCTGATACACTGCTGGATTCCCCTAACTCCTTAACCCCTTCCTTCTCTCTCTCTCTCACACACACATACATCGTGTGCTGCTTGCATCCGGATGCGCTGGTTGCAGCAGACGCTTCGCGTGATGCATGTCGCTTCCTTGCCGTGGGTTGGAGGGATGCCAAGGGTCGTTCGCATTTCCCAACACCTTCAGAAAGATCCCAACCGTGCGCAGTCGTGAGTTAGTTCCTCAGACTTACTCAAACTTCTTCCCTCTGTTTCTTTTGCCGTTGCCACGTAGCTCCATGCCTTATTCCTTACGTCACCATCAGCAGCACACTTCCGAGCAGAGTCATACATTTGGCTTGAGAGAAATTCTCTCGAATCTCAGACCGTCGAATTTATAACTCGCGTGTCTATCTAATAAGGTGGAACAAATCGCTGGAGTAGAGAAGCGAGAAAGATAATGGCAATGAGCAGCCAACCGTGAGCCACTTTTATTTTATTACCATCAGAAATGCAAAAAAGAAAAAACACGCAAGTCAAAAACCAAAATGGATCTCCAATTACCTCGGAGAAGAATTTTCTCCACTTTATTATTTTCTTTCTTTAAAATTTTAAATTATCTAATCATGAAAAACTAAATTGTAATTTATCAAGAAATTTATTCAGAAAATTCTGAAATTCATTCGACTAATAAAATGTAACTAATTGACTATTACTATTGAATAATTTTGCTTGGAATAATTAATTACATAATCATTTGAATACATAACCTTAATACGATAATACTATTAAACCTTCCTTTGACGCTCTTGCAAAAGGATGTCATGCTTCATGAATTGTGAATTTCAATGGATCTGAAATCTGTCAAAGCAATCTGAGACCAGCAAACTTTGTTCACATTTGTGAATATGGTCTTTGTTCAGGTATATTACATTAATTAGCTGAAAATATTTCACGCTTATATATTTTTTTTTTGGTAAATAATGAATAATTCATTTAAAATATAATAATAGTGAAATTTTATGCGTGTGATTATTTTAACTAGAGTGTGTTAATTTTGATATAAACGTATATGCAAAATTTTCCACTATAGATATATAACATGAGTGAGTAATATATAATCGTGCAGAATGCTGACAACGCCACTTTCTCACTATTCATCCAGTTATACACACTTTTTAAACTGAAAAGCCTACATATAACACTTGTGTCTACCACTTTACCACTTGTAACGACCCATCGACCAGAAATCGACTTTCGTTTATTACAAGAGTCGGTGGTAATTTTATTTTCTCTAAACAACTTTTTTTCCATCTTTTCCCGCAGTTTTCATTCGACGAAAAGTAACATTCACATTTCTTAAAATGTGAATTTAAAATGCCGTAAAATGCCGTAAAATAAGTAAAATTGAAACATATTTTGAAATTGTTGTCATTTTTTAGTTTAATTAATACAATTTATTATGATAGATGTAGTAGCTGTTTGGAAACGGTAGTTTAGATGGAATATAGAGATCACTTTAGGAACTATTGTCCTTGTTGTGGTCTCTATGTGGATGATATATTATAGGGAGATGATAGATGACCCTTTGTAGTGGGTAAAGAACAGTGAATAGAATTGACAAACTATACAATATTTAGGGGTTTAAATTTGATGGAATTTGGAAATTCGTTATATACTAATGACAAGAAATTTTCACAAATTATAAAACAATTTAATCTGAAAATCCAAAATGTGAATATTGTAAAAAGTTGATTTTGTTTGTAATAAAATTTTAAGCTCTTGTGCATCAAAAGCTTTCAGATAAATTCAATTTTGGTTTTTATTTATAACGATATAAAGAACACTTTCAAATAAAAAAATAATCAATAGCTAAAAATGAATATTGATGATGATAATATATATTACAATTTTTACATGTATTTGCGCGACGAATGTCTATATTAGTGGAAATCAATAATAAAACCCGAGAATGATAAATTAAGTTTTTTTTTATTAAATTTACACATATTTATCTCCTGCTCAGAGAAATGAGCTTCGAATCATAAATTATATTCTCGATTTTAATGAAACACGGTTCCCTAATGACGAAAGCTTTGAGGAATTAAGCATTGGCGACTTCAGCGTGTCTCCCATTTAATTATTCACTTGCTTACTTAGGAAACTGTTTAGTTCCATATAGAGTAACCGCATTTGAATCTTACCTTACGAATATTTGGTTCGCTGTGACAGAATTCCCACAAGAGACAGAGAGCCAATGATGATATTCCTGTTTCCTTGGCCAATGTAGCTAAGACTGACGAGATCAAGGCAAGCAACAGTGGCAAAAGCGATCGTGTTTGATCGCAATGCGCCGTGTATGCGAGAAATGCAGTCTGAGTAAAGAGACAAGCCAGAAGATCTGCTCGACCAACAATACCAGCTACGGCTTCCGTATGTATCGGATGCACGGCAAAAAGGACACCAGCCACTGTCTGAGCCAATGTGTGCCCTGGAAGTACCTGAAAGAAATTTCAAATCATTTCTAATTCTTCCAAAACATGCAAAAAGACACAATTTTAATAAATTATCCGCACTTATAATTTCATTTATTTCCTTATTTACTATTTTTAATTTTAAAAAATTTCACCAAAAGGGAATAAATTCGCATGTTTATACGTCTAGAATGACAAAACGTATTTTGTCCGCATTTGTGAGAAAATTTATATCAATTTAGATTCTTCAAAGGTGTTTACATGTAAATTGTTTTACATATTTAACGTTCTTTTAAAGGAAAATTTCATTTACGTTGCAATCGAAAGCAGTAAATTTCTACTTTGTGAAGCCAGATTGCACCCTAGGGCGCTAGAATCACTAAAAGGATCGAACAAAGTTATGTACCTAGCATGCGTTGCCTGATAAAACGATTCGCAATGTTGTAATCTCTTCGTCAAAAAAAAATTTATATGTATCGTACATGAGTTTTGTGACGAAAACCATTTAGAGAATTTAAATAAAATGCACATTCGTACTATCTAGTGGAATTTTTTACATACTTTTATGGCGTTTATTTTTACGAAATATAGAACAGAAGAGGAATGTAAATAAGAATTTCTTTGAAAAGGAGAAATATAAAAACATTTGTGGCAAAATTTGGAATATTGAAAGAAAAAAATTATTTAAAAACCTTGTAAAATGGAAAATGGATAAAAATTATATTTGCGGGATTTTTTTTAATAATAAATCGTATATTCTGAACAAGTGTCCTATATAATATGCTTTAGTGGGGGCAAAAAGTGTCGCCATATGTCGCTCAAATAAAAAGTCCCTTAGCTTATAAACATCTCGAACATGTTTGCACGTAACTGGAAGCACATGGTGGCAAAAAAATTAATTTCGTAACTTTCCCCTCGAAATCCTCGGGTTTGGATAATTTTTTACCAGGAAGACACCAATAGTGGGAATTTACAAGGTCTTTTCCTCATAAGTCAAACTTTCAATTTCGCCCCTTCGAGTGCCATTTTGATTAACGATGTATATACAACGTCTCAGGTCAACCTGTTCCATCGGTCTTATATGTACTTTCCCTAAGATAAAGTGCCATATGAAATGTTATGAAATGTTATGAAATGTTATGAAATGTATGAAATGTACCAAGATTGTGCAGATTTCGCATATAGACTTCGTGTATACATTATATTAGATTTTGTGTGAAGAGAAAAAAACAGCAGCAGCCGTTAAGAAATTCTTATCCCATCAAAGTTTATCGCTGACGTGTCTATAGAGATAAAGAAGGACTTGAGCTTACAAAGGGAACAAAAAGACAAGTGATATTGAATATTTCTTGACCCTCCTTTCTCGAAACTGTCAACAAAAGAGACATTCAAAAGTCCCCTTTTATTCACCACAAATGTGAAAATATTTTGAGCCAATATAAAAAACATAAGGGATTTTGCTTGTATAGCTTTAAAATTTATAAGGGGTTTCTTACCTATATTGAAATCTTTTGTATTTTTCTTCCCATTGCAATTTCGATATATGATTTATATTTTTCTTCTTTATTTTTATCTCATTTTTATTACTTCTGTGAGAATATTTTATTGGCATTATTTTTATTTCTTAATAAAATGCCTACTTACTTTTATTGACTCACTTTCTTCCACTAACAATTAATTAATTCGCTAGATAATATTCGCTATCTTGGAATTCTTTCTATTTTTTCTTTCTATAATTCTTTATTTTTTTAAAAAATTTCCTCAAGTACTTTTAAAATGCAAAAATACTTTTTTCTTTTAAAATTTTTCATGAACGGAATATTGGAACATGGGTGAATAATGCATAGTTGCTAAGGATCAATGTGGAGCAAACAATTGCAGTCGAAGCAGTTCACAACTATAATGATCGAAGGAAAATTAATTACTTTTCTTCTTAGCACGTCTGATAATTAAATTGAATTCATAGGAAAAAATTGAGAAATAATTAAATTAAAAGTAATTAAATTAAAAGTTTCATTATTACTTTTATTTTTATAATACATCATTTTATTCCTGGATTTTTCGTAAATTAAGACAGTTATCAAAATAATGTTTTTATTTAATTATTTAATGATAAATAGTGGAGAGGAAATTACCTTTCTTGCTATTCGGACGACTAGAGCCGTACAAACTGCATGAAGAATAATGTTTACAAGGTGATAACCTTGGGGTTCAAGGCCACCAAGAAGATAATTGATTTTGAACGTAGCTACACACAGTGGCCTGTAACTACCATGCGAACCCTTTTCATTAAGTGGAGTCCCCCAAAAATCATTCTCCAAAAGTTTGTACCATTCCGTCGTTGGTTTTAAATCTGGATTCGTCAAAATGGCTCTCCTGAAACAACCAAGAAAGAATGTTTATTTTTTACATTTTAATAATGATAGTAATTTTTATATTCTTTATTTTTCAGTGCCAATTTTTCCATTTTTCATTATTTTTTTTTTTTAAATATTGTTTATGGGAAATTGATTTTTGCATTATTAAGTTAAATTAGTGTCGTTTCATTTTAATTAAAACGCCATGTAGGAGTGGTCACAAAACCATATTCATCCAGAATTTGAACATCAAGCGTATCGCTTCAAGCGGTTGGCTGACCAAAGCTTCCCCTATCTACTTGCAATATCATGTTATACGTCACGTTCTGATATAATGTTTCAAAAACTTTACCGTAAAGCACAAAATGCGAACTGAACTTGATATCCAATGTAAAATCAAGAGCTTTTGACCTCATATCAAACTCAATCAAGTATCCCATATGCACCTGACAAGATATGCTCTAATAAATGACAGCTAATTGAAAATCAATAAAACCGCTTGTTTTCATTGCATTTATTAAAAATGGAAAAATTATCTTTAAACTATAGAATGAACGACAAATTTTTGCATTGCATGAAATTTTCTCCATCATTGACATAATATAGATTGAATATAAATAATAACAATATAATAATAACAATATAATAATAACAATATAATAATAATATAAATATTGTTAATATAAATATATAAAACATACTTTAGATGTCGTAAAAAGAAAACAAAAAATTGTCAGTGTTCAATAATCATGAATGTGATAAAATGCCCATGAATTTAAAAATTATTATTGGTTATTACTTTATAAATTGAGTAATGCTTGACGAGTGAAGATGTATAAAAAATTTTTTATGGTACAACTAAAGTCATGTTTCGCTATAAAAAAAAACCAGAGGCAAAGACATTCGCTGGAAATTGTGTTGCTGGGATTTATATTTATATATAAAAGATACTTTACTTTATCCTATGAAGATTACTAATATAAATGTTATGAAAGTCCTTTAGTGTCAAAGGATGAAGGTGGGTTTAAGGAAAGCGCTAATACCACGCACTGAAACTCAAAGTCATTTAATTTTATCCTAGGCTTTATAGCAATATCAATAAGGGTAAAGCTTCTCCTTGGGAGATTATATTTTCGAGATATTAATAATAATAATAATAATAATAATAATAACAATAATATTAATATTAATAATGATACTGATAATAATACTAATAATAGTAAAATAGAAATAATAATAATAGTAAAAAGAAAAATAATGATAACAGCAAGAAATCTTTAATAAAAATTTTATCCTAAACATGATTTTTCAATCTCTCAAATATTTCATATTTCACTTCATTGAATAAATTGATATACGCGATATTCAATTTAAAATGATTTATGAAGTTTCTTTTTGGTAAAAATGTATTTTTAATGTGAAACAGTCATTATTTCGTGTCTAAATTGTTTTCTAAATATTAATTTTTAAATAATTTAGAATGAACGATTTTAGAATCGTTAGAATTTAGAATTTAGAACGATTAAAAAGATTAGACTAACATTTGAATTTTGTTTTCATTTAGGTCATATTAAAAATTATACATACAGTCAATGTTTCAGTTTTATGATTAATGAAACGTGGAAGAAAAAAAAATACTAAAGGCCATGTGATATTTATAGAAATTATGTGTTCCACCCCCCAAGTAATGTATTTTTCCCTAAATGACGATAGACAGATTATATTGATCTGGAAGGTCAATTTCAAGCTAATTTTATTTTATCTAGATAAATGGGCAGCAATTCAAGACTTGATGAATAGTCACAAGCTAGACGGTATAGTCGAGCTGAATAATAAAGCGCGGTTTTATCGCTGAAACATAGGCTCTGAAAACAAATGATGTTTTGGATATAAAACTTCTTGGCGCGCAGTATAGGCTACGCGAAACCTTAAATAGAAAGAATCGTAATTTTTTTTATTAGACACTTCAAAGCTCAGATATCAAAGTCAGAGTTGTAAAAAATTATATACCTTGGATGGTGAAATTAAAAAAAGCAAAAAAAAAAAAAAAACTTATTGCTTTTTCTGCATGAGATTTTATTTCAATACTTGCATATAATATTGATATCAGTATGAAATTTTACTGTTTTACCTCGAAATTGAAATTTATTTTCACAGAACAGATCATTTTCATCATAACTAATAATTCTTCATTATTTCCAAGTAAATTTCAAATAATCATAAATTACTAACTACCTGGAAAGTTAGACTTAAATTTTCAACTTTAATAAAATTATATAAACGCATTTATATTATGAAAGAAAGCCAGAATTTTATGAAATAAATAGCTTTAATGAAATAAATAGTTTTCAATAAAATTAGTTACTAAATACGAATAAATTAACGCGTGAAGAAATAGACAATTGTTTGAAAATAGTACTCAACTAATATACACATGCATTTAATTAGAATTCACAGTTTTCCAGTAACTTTGGGGAACATAAATTAAATTTCCCTTTTAATAAAATAATAAATTCAGACTTTGTTTTATTTGTAGACAAATTATTTATATAATAATATCTGAAATAAAAGGGAACTATTTAGTAATAGGTACATTATCCCCCTTTTTGAAAATTTCTAAACGTGTTCAAAATATGCTTGCTTAATTCTAGTAAAAAAATGTAAAATAATTTTTCTAGTGTATTAAAATTATCGTGGTGATTAAATTAATAGTGGGGAAAAAATAATAAAATTAACATGAATATTTTTTTATTTATTGAATAATCTGATGGGGCAAAAATTAATTATCATAGTATAGAATTAATTATCATATATATAGAAAGAGCTTTTTGTTATCTTCTTATAAAGAAGGAGAGAGTTGTTTATGACAGTTTTGCGGACAGAAAAGAACTTAAGAACGTCTCATACTAATATAATTCCAGTTACGTTTGTCCCACATTTAACACGAGAGACTAACTTTCCCAGCTCACGTGTGCCCAACGTTTATCGTTTTTACGACGCGGTACTTTTTTGCGTTCTCCTTCGCGTATACCTTACCGCATCTTTCTTTTCTGGTATTTCTTTAACCCAGGACGATAAACATATTTCTTTCTGTCTCCTACCCAACCACTCCACCTAACTTCGTTTCCTAACCGGCAGTACCCCACCACCCTTTGCGACCTTAATAAACGTATTTCCCTTTCTCCCTTTTCAACTTTCGTCCTTTTTCATTCCTCAGCAACTTCCGAGAACCAGCCTTTTTTCCTGAACAAATCAACGAATTACGCTCTGCTCGAAGCGACTATATCGATTTCCCACCAGCGATGATGATTAATTTCTTGCGTGATTACTCAACCGTAAATTGTAACTCGAATTGAATTAGTTGAATTATTTCTTGATATTCTAAATTCTACAATGTAAAACGTTGCATGTAGAACGTTTTTTTCTATATATTAAAAAAGATTTCTTTCACTAAGCTGCTTAGTCCAGTGTTTAGCGCTCCTGTGTTTAGCGCTTCCTGTGCGAAATTCCAGGGTTCGATTCCCCTCAGGGGTGGAAAATTTTTCCTACTAAAAATATTGTTTTCTAGACATTGTAGGAGGGAAAAAATGCTCTCTTTTCCACTGGGGAAATCATTTCTCTTTGCGGAAAATAGTTTGTGAAAAGTAAGTTGCCGAAAAGTGTCGACCGATATTTGGCTGCAATTGTGGGGTGAGTTCGAAACAACGACAGGAAAAGTGATAGGTTCGGGTGTCAGGGGTAAACAGTAGGAGGTATGGAGTGCGCCGGAGATGTTGGAGCTGATACGAAAATGAGGGAGCAAAAAAGAGAAAGGGAAGTTGGGGGGAACGCGAGGAAAGAGGAGCTTTGGTATCGATTACAGAGAGAGTTTCCATGGAAGAACGCGAGAGAGAGAGACGTAAAGTACGGTTTACAATTGAGAGCTACGAAGTGCTGGGGTGAAAATAACACCCCATAACAACATAATGGACTTAGCGTTTCTCTAACCTAGCCAAACCTAACCTTCTGAACCACCAGTGGCGTTAACTGTGTGCATAGAATTGTACTATGGGGAAATCCCCGATGCGGTGTAGGATAGGCGTGCTGCAGTAGCCCCTCATGCTGCAATGCCTCGCACAGCTCTTGATTATAAAGCATACTTAACTCGAAAACGCAACTGCGGACAACGATTTCGCATTTAGCTCGACAGTCCCGTGGGGCATTATCTATAATGTTGCTTTTCGATAAATTGATGAAAATTTCACTACTCAATTCTAAATTACATAAAAGCACAAACGAAATAAATTCATTCACTACTTTTTTTAATAGTTACAAACAATATATTATTAAAAATTTTATTCTCTTCATCTGAAAAATACACATTTTTCCAGGAACGTTAAATATCATTTCCAATTATCACTTCTAAAGACTGTCATTAGTGGACAAAAAAGAAACAGAGTCTGTTCGGATAATACATACGTGACGGATTATGTGGGGATTAAAGGGGAAAAAACTGCGAAAAGCTAAACTAAGGAACTCTGACGGCTTTACGTTCCATATCAACTTCCATGGGAAACCTAGAGAAAAGTTAATCGTCTTTGAAAGAGCAAAAATAAATCTCTTTCCGTGTCATATGTTGTGCTTCAAACTTTGTAAAGCCTTTTTAAAAATGTTCCACCTGTAATTTCGCAGTTTTTTTTGTTTGCATTTAAAAGCTGAAAAGTTTTTAGCAAAATATTAGCAAAATATTAGCAAAATATTAGCAAAATATTAGGAAAATTTTAGCAAAAATATTAAGAAACAATTCTTTATTGAACAGAAGAATATACAACAAATAAAAGGAATCAAATAAGAAATAAATTAATGTTTGAAACCCCTCTTATGTATCTTAAACAGAATTCTGAAATATCCAACTGTCAAATTCCTGTAAAATCCTTTTTAAGTGTCACGTATTAAATTTCATGGGTTTCGTCTGAAATTCTAATGAGGATTCACCCTCCAATTTATCGTTCCCTTCATAGAACGCTTAAGTCCTTTTCATAAATATGCCCTTCATCGATTCCACTTCATTCTGACTCGGTTCGTTTTAAGCAGCTCAATTTCAAATAAAAGGAATTTGTACTTTTGTTTAATGAAATAAATTTTACAATTGGGGGGGATGAAACAAAGAAATTGCGGAAATTGAAACAAAGACAACGGCAACGATCTGTTTCGGTTCTATCTGTTTCTATCTGTTTCTATCTGCGGATAGAGAAAAATGATATTTGTATCGTGTTTTTTTTAGTATAATTTAATAGCTTTAAATTGTTATTGGACACTCAAACGTTTATATACACCTAACAAATATCAATACATCATAAGTTGACTTCTTAACTGCGTTAGCGCGTCGAAGCGCATTCTGTTGCCAATTTACTTAACAAGTTTAACTTTGAGTAATGCAACACTCGGTCCAATCGAAGGCAAAGGCATACCGGAACTTGAGGTGAATTCGCTCAGTGTTAATTCCGCAATGTTAGTGGGAAAGTACCCCGTGAATTGAGAGTGTTAATTAAGTCAGTAAAAGCTTCTGATTCTGTTTGTTCATGTTCTTTTGATACTTGGTGAGTCGGGAATGAATTTGAGTCGTGCATGTAATATTCAACAAGTTGTAATTCCACAAATTATGCACGACATTCCTCTTATAAATTTTCTTTTCATCATTTTTCTATATCTCTAAATAAGAATTTTCTAAATATAAACATAAAATCAAAAAAATATAATTCAGAATATAAAATCAATTGATGAATCCAGGACATCTGTTTCAAAATACAAAATACAAAATACAAAATACAAAATACAAAATACAAAATACAAAATACAAAATACAAAATACAAAATACGAAATACAAAAATACAAATAATTTCCAATATATAAAAATAGAATTATCATTTAAAGACAGAAGTTCTTATAAAGATTACATATTTTCAGTGAAATATGAAATTCGTCAAAAGTTTGAAAGCAGTGAAAATTTTTGGTTTAAGATAACTTAAGAGTAGAAGCTATTTGAAGGAATAGTGGAATTCAGAAGCCCTCAACTTGTGAAAAATGGAGAAAGGGATAGCACTTGAAGGCAACAACCAAGTCGAAAGTTGATCCTTGGAGTGAGAACCACATCAGACGACGGGGTTTCGAATAAATACTCTGCGAAATCGTCCGGAAAACTCGTTCCATTCCCCTAGCACGAATTCGTTTTACCCAAGTCGAATCTCACTCGCGAATCACTTTTACTTTGAGCTTGGCTTACCGATCCACCGTTTCCTCGTCCCCTTTTTCTAACACGCTTCCCAGTTCTTTTCACCACCCTCGACTTTTTCTTTTTTTATTTTTTATTGTCTCGAAAAAAACGAGTCATTGCCATAGGGGACGATGAAATTTTCCACAACTCGAGATAACGAGGACTAAATTACTCGAAAATCTCGTTTTGTTTCTGTGTTTGATGCAATACGAAGGGAACAAACAGAGAATATTTATAAAAAAAGAATATTTATACTCAAATACAATTTTTATTTTAAAAAAAGAAAAATTGATACATAGATTTTTATTCGCAAACTTAATTGTTATACATTAGGAAAATTTTTTCAATAAATGGTAGGAATAATTTGTTTATCTCAAAACAGATATTTAAAGAATGCGAATAAATTTTTTACTATGGAATAAAATTCCGTAGTATAAAGCATACTTGTAGAGTTAAAATTACGCAGACGACAATCATAAAAAAAAAGTGAACGAAAGTACATTACATTCCTCAACTGAGAAAAACAATTTCCTTTTTGCAAATTTTTAACTTATTATTATTTTGAAATATTTTTCCTCTTGTAAAAAAAATAACTATTAAGCTCAGATTGAAATTCGTGATTATTCTCAATTTTTATTATCATAACACTACACATGCGAAATTGAATTTTTATGTTTATACTGGCTTAAAAAACTTATTACGATCTGTGATGATGGGAAAGAATTTTATGAGCTTTTGTAGTTGAGAAGAAAAGCAGGTCGAAAAAGTAAAATCCCCAAAGGGTCTATGATAAAAAACGGTAGGAAATTGGAAAAGAAAACAGTTGAAATAAAATACAGGATTCGAGAGAGAATTCTGGCTAGAAAAAAATGCTTACTGAAGCAACAAAGTGTTAATGCACTCAAAACACCTAAAGAAACCTGAGAAAAAGATTCCAACTTGGAAAAACTTTTCTTTATTTTTGTACCTTTAGAGAAACTGATACTTGCAAAATTAATTGAAGACATTTACATTTTTTTAATTTAACATAGTATATTTTATCCAAACATTTATAACACTTTATTGTTTATTCTGAGATTTTTATTTATTCAAGGTTTGAATTCACAGGAAATGTAAATAAAATCTACGTATGGTTATAATGTGTATAAAATTTTAAATTTTATTTTATTTCATTATGTAAATATTAAGTGTTTATTTAATGTTTTTGTAATAAAACGTTACAAAATCATATTTCAACCAGAGTATTTCAATTTCATAAAATTGTTTAATATTCTAAAGTAGATATTTTTATTCCCTTATTTCAAGTTTACGTGAGAGGCTAATAAAAACAATTTTTTTATTAATTAATATATTTATTAATAATTAAATAATTAAATAATTTAATTTGATATTAAGTATCAATTGAAGAAATGATTTAATATCCAGTTTTTTCGAACATCAGTAGTATAGGTCAGTCTTTAATCAGACATAATGTGAAAAATTTTAAATACTTATCTTTTACATATTTTACTTTATTTTTCGACTCAAAACATTGGACAAATTTAACATGAACTCAATATACAAGAGATAAAAGAATAATTTAATAATAATTAAAGTTGAAAAATTAAAGTTTAAAAATTAAATTAAAAAATTAAAGTTTAAAAATTGAATTAAAAAAATTTTTAACAGAGGTCAATAATTGTAGATTAATTTAAATTTTCAATTGAATCCAATTGTTTAAAATTACACATTTATTGTATGTTAAAATAAAAATTATTGTCAAGGACAAAAAAGTTGAAAATAATGGGATAAATTCCGTCTCATGCATAATTATAGAAATTTGTTTGAAAAAAAAGAAGATAAAATTATCCTGTGCATGAGATAATAATTTATCAAAAGTGAGAGGAGCAAATTATCACATCGATTAACACCTCATAATCACGTTTCTGCTAAAAGTCTCAATTTCCTATATTAAATGAAGTTTGCCGATGGAACTTGGCTCTTGAGAGTTAGAAATTTCGAGAAAACTTTTCCCCGCAACGGAGAAAAGTT
The DNA here is from genome assembly GCA_001855655.1 of Leptopilina clavipes. NCBI lineage: Eukaryota > Metazoa > Arthropoda > Insecta > Hymenoptera > Figitidae > Leptopilina > Leptopilina clavipes. The sequence goes on from JUFY01014363.1 coordinate 35,826, forward strand.
TGATGGCACATGTTTTGAGTGGTTGGTTCTTGAAGTAATTTTTTTCCCCGAGGCAATAACAGTAAACCCTTAAAATAAAGCTTTTCACGACACACCTTTGAGCATGATAAACCAGACTATACTACCATCAATGATTTATATATAGTCAAAGACAATTTATCTTTTTTCCCGAAGGCAGTCAATATCGGTTTCTACGTTTTATGGTCACGTTTGCGCTTTAAGGAAATATAAAAAAAATATATACATACAAAAAGGATTGTATGTGTACAAATGGGAAGGAGACATGGAGAGGAAGTGATTTTCGTTCCATTTCCCGTTGACATGCTCGCTCAAGTGTTTCTAGCTTCGATACATCAGCCATTTAAAGATGAGATATGACAAAGTCTTTTTTGAAGGGTTCGTTGAGCGACGATATTCAACACACAAACGACGACGACGACGACGATTATATCGATGTACACAGCAACAAGGGCTGGATGTGCTCTTTGCTTTATTACTTTGAGAATTTCTCTCGGCTCTCTGATTTGATCGTTAAAAAGCGGAAACAGCTCGCTCTAACTTTTAACGAGACCGCGCGCTCTCTGAAATTTCTTTCCTTCGATGGTTCCCGCTGAAAAATCAACCGTTGGATAAGGAAAAAAAATTTGTAATGGACGAAAGAGTCCCATTTGGTGTGTATCAATCAATAGTAGAATAATTAACATTAAAGAAAATAATTACTTCCAAAATTATTTGTTTATTCACTTAAATAGAAAAAACCGGAGAAAATCCAATTGTCATTCTGTTATATCTGCTTCCTATCAACAAACACAAGCGAGTGGGACAAAAAGAATGAAATGACGCAATCAGTGTTCTATTTGTACCTAACTTTAGATTAACAGAAACCCATTTTCTGACATTCGAATGATTCGACTTTCGTTTTTTGAGGTCGGATCAATAAAATTGTTGAAAACAGTTTTCATCCCTTCAATTGAATTTGAGATTTTATGAAAGTTTATTTTCGTTTTTATAATTTTGGAATTTATTAATTTTAACTTTCTATGGGTATTAATGAATTATCTTTTCATTTACACTGAAAAAGCGACTAATTTGAAAATTATAATTCAATAATTAAATACTGAATTTGTTTTATAAATGACAATGAAATAAATATTTGATACAGGATATAATGAATGTTGAAAACAAGTTTAACAGATAGACTTCCGTTTATAGACTTCCGTTTATAGACTTTATAGTGAAGTAAGGGACAATTGAGGAGAAAAAAATACTATGGAAACGACATTTTGACGAAACCATAATAAAAAGCGTGCATAGTCGATAGTGCTTTTCTGTTTGTGGATATGAATAAAGGATGCTTTTGAATCGAAATGCATCAGTAGTTTCTACTTTCGAGCAGTCAATGCATTGATTACTTTTATCATGTGGTTGAACGTGAGTGTTATTTAGGAAAGGCGACAAATACAGTGTTTCATACCCGCGACAATGTTGAAACAAATCATCTCATACCATTGGGGGTTCAATGATTGATTTTAACGAGAATATTTGACAATGGTGCAGTGCGGATTTCGTACAGCCAGGAAATAATGATCGTCCATTGGAACAAATAAGGACAAAGGGACAGAGAAAAAACGTGATTTGTCCACCATGTACGTGTGTTTAAATATTGCTCGATTTATTTAGTAGCTACACAAAATATCGACATTTTCTTCCTTGTTATTTTAAATTTTATTCCAATATCGATTAAACCAGAATGAGAATAAACGGATGTATGCACTTTTTAACTGTTAAATCTGAACGTGAAATTGAAATAAACTCCTGCAAATACTTTCACGTCTCAAAAAAATAAAATAAAAAACACGAGTATAATAATTTATTTATTTTGTTCGCGTCACTGATTTAATCCTTTTTCATTCACAGAGCAGATGGTTTTCATCCAAGGGTACATTTTGAAGAAAGATAAATAATAATACATAAATACTTAATCATTACATTAGATTTTTTTCTACTATTTCAAAATAGAAAATTCATACCATAAAAATGAAGACAAACAGTTGTTCGCCCAGTATTGTAAACAATTTCAAAAGGTGCTTAAAAATGAACGTTGTTATTAACAAAACCACAATCGAAACTCTGATTATCATTCATTATGTCCTATCTGCTCTCAAAATGTGGTTTAGTCAAATCGTACCTCATTTTCATTGAATGCCGCTTGGGACAAAATCGGTTGCAATGTGTGACGTGAAATAATGGATATTCCATTGTTCAAAACGAACTGGAACTCGAAAGCCAACTCTTGGCTTTTATTATAAGCGAAATCCCGCTTTTATAAGTCACTTAGTCTCTCTCTCTCCGAAATGCTTGCTTTATGAAAGCATAGAAGACTCTTTTTCATTCCTCTCATTTCAGATATATACAGCGAACCTTTCAAGTTTGGATCAAGGATAAATATTACTACTGCAGTTATAAGTTCAGAGCGATTGTATTCTTGATTTGATTTAAATTTGTAATCAAGTTCTTTCAAAAGAAATTCTTATAAAGAAGTTTCACGAAGAAAAATGTATCTAGAAGTCTCGAAACAAATTGTCCTTTTTCTTAAGAGAATATTGACTTTAAATATGAATTCATTTTTAGAAAAAAAAATCATTTTCTCCAGTTTCCTAAACTAATAAAAATTTACTTTAGCCATAAATCAAATTTTCCGAAGAAACGTACAAACTTTTGTCAATTTTTTTCTGTTAAGTTTAGCAAAATCTATGAAAAAAAAAAATCAGAGGCTTTATTCAGAAAAAATCTTCCTTATATTTTTCTTTATATATTAGTAATATATTTTATATTGTATAATGTACAATATACCATAATGTACAAGGTGCGGTAACTCGAAACGAACCCAACTCCTAAAGTGAATCCCTTGTGTTTTTCGCTTCAGGACATTTGACATTATTGCCAGCGACAGCGAAAATCACTTACTTTATCTTGCCATAGGTTATATACTAACTTTTTAAGAGCAGCGATTGTGAAGTGTGTTAAAAATCAATAAACTTTTGGTATTCTCAGACGAAAAAGCAAAATGTGATATTTCTTGTTGATGGAAAAATTTTTTCTTGAACCATTACTTGAATCGAAAATAATTTTACATTTCTGTGTTAAAAACTTTAAAACACCGCAAATATATTTTTCCACTGAACAAAATTTTTGCAACATATTTTACATTGTTCGAGACTTTTACTTTTTCTTTATTAATTTGAAATAACAAAAGTAATATTAACAATTTTCTATTTGGCAATTTTTTCTATTTTTTATTTGTTAGTCTAACAATATCGTTTTGGCTCAAAACAATTTTTTGTAATAATACTAAAGAGAAAAATAAATTGATAAACGAATATTTAATGTTTGATAAGCAACAAAAGCTTCATAAAATATGAGTGCCACTTAGTTGTTCAATGGAAACTTTTATTACCATTGGAAATTCGGAATTACATTTTTTTATGTCTAGTTCCAATAACAGTTTGAATAAAAAACAAGTAATAACAAAAAACATGATTTTTTAAAATTCAAGAGCTTTTTTATGTCTCTAAAAATTTTTTATTTTTGTTTTGTTCCATTCAAAAATTATTACAGTCACAAAAATTCAAACCAATGAAAATGGTAGAAATTGATGCAATTCGGGTTAAAAATTAAAAAATATTTTAAAATTTTTAGTGCTTGGCAGACGATTGTTATGGCAATAAATTTATCTCTCTAATTTCGGAAACTAGAAATAAGACCTTTTTCTTCTTTTTTGGGGGGGAGGAGAAAAAAATTATCGTTGGCGTGGAAATGACATAAAGGATGGTACTAGAGCATGGAACTAGTGATGGAACTCGATCTCGTCTATCCATCTCGAAACTCAGCTTCCCAAAACGCAATCACACGATCGGGTAACTTCCCAATCTCGAGTTAACGGCTAGTGCCTCTCAACCTTCTGCCTTCTTTACTGGAGAACTCCTTTTGCCTCACCTTCTAACCTTCTCTACCTATATCATTCCCCCCGCTGTCCTCTTTCTACAAACTTGCAAACTCTTGGAGAACCTTCACTGGTCGAATTTCACATTTGAGTCGAATCGGGTTACACACGTAGCCAGCAGCACTTTGATTCTTCGCAAGATCACATTTAAATAATGGCTAAGTTGGTCAAAGTTGGCCAAGTTTAGAGCAGCCTTTAGCAATCCCCAGGACACTACTCAAAGTGCTTGCAACTTCTTGTGGACAAAGGGTGCATACGGAATTCGAAATATTAGAACATCTGTTTAAAATTTGCATTTACAGATATCGAAAAAAAAGAAAAAGAAACTGAAAAAAAGGAGAGTGGAAAATTTATTTTAAAAATTATTAAATGATTATTGATTACGTTAAACTTCTTTCTATTTATACAGGAACTTCGTCATATGATGATGATGATGGATGATTTTAAGATTCATGATTGATTTAAGATTGATTGATCAGTAATCAATTGATACACCTGTTAAATCAAAGATTTTCTACCGCTGAATTGCTCCATTGTCGGTCTCTTTTTTCATCTCTAAATAACTATTCAGTTTTGGAGAATAAAAACATATATGGAGCGAAGCGCGAAACGAGAGACGCGCTCGATTTAATCTGAGGAAATTTACGTTCAAAGTTTTACTGGCTTATCGGTATTTTGCGTAAACTATGAAAAAGAGAGTGCAACAGCGACGTTTTCTTCTTATCGAATACCAATATTAGTGTCCTGAAGTATATGAATGTACCAAGTCGCCTAAAAGTTTATACACTCTATCTTTTCTTTATTTATCGTCATGACACAAGGATCTTTTCTATATTAGTTTATGATTTATCAATTTCACACAAGCAAGCTTTATTCAATATTCTACGGATGAATATATTTTATGGATACTGTTAATTTATATTCAATAATCAGGATTTATAACAGCATTTGACGATAGTGTAATGAAACTTTAATAAACAAAAATGAAAATAAAATTATTAGAACGGAAGAATTTTTTTCCAACTTTATATGTTATTTTAATTATTATTATTATTGGAAAAAAATTAGTTATTATTCTGAAAAAAACAGATAATTAAGATTTCTCTGATTTAAATATATCCCTTCGGGAAAAGTCGTTCTTTAAATCTTCAATTTGTTAACTTTCCAATTTATCAGTTTCCTAGATTTAAGCATTTGAGATACTCGAAGTTAGGCCCTTGAGAAGTTACGAGAAAAACTTAGTTCAATTTAAAGTAGTTGAGGCAAACAATCTTCTTCAACGATGAAAAATATTCAATTCGAAAAAAGAATTCAATGGAAACTTTTCTTTCGTCGAATATAGTTAAAGTAATTATTTCTTTTTAAAAGCTTGTCACAATTTGCAGAAGATAAAAATTCAATTTATATGACTGAAATAAATTCAACGAAATGGAAATAAAAATTTTCTGTAAAAATATCTATGTAAATATATGGAAATAGTATTTTTTATTTGTGAATTGAAGTATTAATCCATTGGGAATTTGGTAATTCTAGTTTAATTTGAAATGGTCATTTACATTGAAATTGTTTTCTGTAGAATTAGAAAGAAAGTTGAATTAATTAGATTTAGAGGTATTAAATGTAAACATAATTTCCTACATTTTCGTTGATTCATTTTTTTTTTGTCTTTAAAATTTTTTTCCATGGAAAACATTTTAACTGATGAATCGCAGAGAAAAAGAAACAATGCAATCCTTTTTTGTTTACTCTATTTTAATTAACACAGTGGTCAGTCGTCGTTTCTCTATTGAAAAGTAATGTTGACACAATAAACACAACAAAAGCAAATTTGCTTTAGAAAATAAAAAAAGGAACAATATTTATTTTATACTTTGACTTTTAAGTACACAATTGTAATAAATTTTGTCATTCGTTAAATTTAATATTTTAAATTGTTAAACTTGTTCATTTTAAAATTTCAATTCATTGTTACCGACAAAAGTTAGTACGTCAGATAAAGCGGTTTATAATCGTGGGATTTGTGCAATATAATGAGTTAAATTGACTTCATTATTTCCGGCTTTTAGTGATGTAAAAACAGAATACGACTCATAATTTAAAAAGTTTAAGAAAAAAATTAAAATATCCTCTTCATTGTATATGTAGACCACAAATATAAATATATAAATTAGAATAAATAATTAAACAATCTTTATCATACAATATCCAATTTCCTCAATTATATTTCAATGGTAAATTATATTCTTTATTTCATATTTTTATTACAGAGACTGAAACATTCAGATTTAGAAAAACTGTTTTCAACTGCTTGGGAAAATATTTTTAAAAGCGGAAAAGTTATACGTGGATAGTTGAAAAACCATTGATCATATTTGTGTAAGTAGAAATCTTCTGTAATATTAAATATATCAAGTGTACTTTCATTCTAAAAGACTCACTGCTTTGACGTTATCATGTTATACTTTACGTTTAAACATACCATGGTAGATCTTATTAGTTTCTGTCATAGAAGGTTTTTTTTTTTTAAAGATTGAAAATACTGTAAAGTCTCGAGAAAAAGAGATATTTCCTTTTGTCATTTAAGATAAAAATCTGAAATCAGATCTTCGATTTCTTCTAGTATTATACCTTTAAAGATCTTTTGCGAACCATTGAAAAAGAAGAGAAGGTAGAAGAGTAAAAGCAGAAAAGAGTAGAACCAAATCGAAAAATTGTGGAGACGCAAGAACGCTACGAGCAAGCAATGCACCGCTGTCAAGAGTCTGACTCTTTCACCACCAATCTGTCCGTTTGCATCGACCTCTTCCCCTATCTCTCTCTCTCTCTCTCTCTCTCACCACTCGACTTACGATCACGATAGAACGATTTCTTTTTCACCATTTTCTTTTTCTGCCTCGAGCAAATTCGAAGGAAATAGAGGTATTCGCCTTTTGCAAACGAAACTTCACCCAAATGTCACCCGTTCCATAAAGACTAAAGAGAACGCTGCGGAGACACTCAAATATCCTTGTAATTTCAAATGGCAAACATAAATCGAAATGGGAGAGAAACTCAAAGACAGGCAATCTCTAAAGAGAAAATGAAAACTGCCTTTAGAAACGAAAGAAAAAAAAATCTTTTGCAAATTTTTATAAACATATTATTAACTATTTTAAGTTATTACCTATGTCTGACTGAACATTGAATTATACTACTGAAATCCAAAATTGATTAAAATTGACCATTTTGTCTAATGATAAGTATTTATATTTTATATTATTGTCTGACTAAAAACTGACTTGTACTACTTTTATTCAAAGTTTCTGGATTTTAAATAGTTTTGAGTTACTGTAAAGAATTTTTCAATAGTAAGACGAAAATTTCAATTATTTAAAAATTGTGACTGACTAAAGACTGATTTATACTACTGATGTACAAAATTATTTAAAATTGAATGTTTTGTATGATTTGAAATAATTGACACTTTCGAGACAAAGATTATAAGTAATTAAATTATTATGTCTGACTTAAGACTGACTTATACTACTGATATTATAAATTGACTATTCTGTTTGACTAAAACGGTCTGTTACCATTAGGATAAATATTTAACGTTATTGTGTCTGACTGAAGACTGACTTATACTACTGATATTTTTAATTTTCTTATAATTGACAATTTTGTCTGACTAAAACGGATTGTTACTACTGAAAAACAGATTTCAAGTAATATTTGACTGAAGACTGACTTACACTAATGATATTAGAAGTCACTTATTTTGTCTGACTAAAGCGGACTGTTACTACTGAGATAAATGTTTAAAGTTATTATGTCTGACTGAGGACTGACTTATACTACTGACATTTTTAATTTTCTTATAATTGACTGCGTTTTTTCTGAAAATAACGGATTATTACTACTGAAACGAAGACTTCAAATAATGTCTGACTGAAGACTGACTTATACTACTGATATTTTTAATTTTCTTACAATTGACTGTGTTTTTTCTGACTACTGAAACGAAGATTTCAAGTATTGTCTGACTGAAGACTGACTTACACTACTGATATTTTTGATTTTCTTATAATTGACTATTTTTCTGACCAAAACGGATTGTTACTACTGAAACGAATATTACAAGTAATGTCTGACTGAAGACTGACTTATACTACTGATATTTTTAATTCACAATTTTGTCTGACTAAAGCAGATTGTAACTACTGAAACGAAGATTTCAAGTAATGTCTGACTGAAGACTGACTTACACTACTGATATTTTTGATTTCCTTATAATTGACTATTTTTCTGACTAAAACGGATTGTTACTACTGAAATGAATGTTTTGAGTAATGTCTGACTGAAGACTGACTTATACTACTGATATTTTTAATTTTCTCATAATTGACAGTTTTGTTTGACTTAAGCGAATTGTGATCAACTGCGTCATGTTGGAGAATTTATTTGTCACAGAGCGAACATAATTTGAAGACCAGAAGGTGAAAATTAGAGAAACCTGAATACCAGACGGGAGTAAAATATAAACTACCAGGTTAGGTTGAACTTTGATTGAAACATCACATCACTAAGTGACACCAAATGTTAGGGGATCGTATCTAGGTTAGTGTCTAACAACGATAAATTCAGGGATATAATAATGACGTTTCCTGGGGTACGTGGTTCAATCAAAGCTGCTATATCAAGTTTCTTCTTCTTTTATGACTCCTTGCTATGCAATAGGTCAAACATGAAGGTAATATAAACGCTACTTCTATCATTTCTTATAGAATTCTCTCAGTTTAACAGAACACGTCGAATTTGATTATTTATATCCATTTGATAGGTCATGGACATTAGATGTCAGGAACTACAACAAAGAAGAAAGAATTGGCAGAAATTCCTTGTTAGAATTGAATTTCAATAAACTATTGTATACTTTACTTGATTGATCACCACTGAGCACCACTGAGCACCACATGGTAAAGAACATTTAATGTAAATGAACTCTTTGGTAAGAAAATAGAACAAGTTGAAAAATAAGGTTTCAACTGTGCTGCTAAAATAGTTCAAGTATTTCGAAAGATCAATCGATATGTGAGTTTCTTTCTTTGAAGAACTCGATGACTCCCAAAGGTGTCATTCGTACATTCTTTCAAAGTATTGGAGATGGTTTGGAGAGTTAGTTTGAAACCTTTAATAAAGATCTCTTTCCTACTGTTTAGAGAGGCTAAAGTTACGGAAGTGTAGCAATTCATTTTGTAACAAAGAGAGGATACTTTGAGAGGAAAAGTCTTCTCCACTATTCGAACTGTATAATGCATCACATTTCAGACAGTTTCACGTATTCTGAATGTACGAGAAACATCAACATTGTGTTCCTCTATTACGAATGATTTCTTAGTGAAATAACTCTTTTCATCAAAAAATGTTTGATGAAAAGAGCTATTTAAATTAGAATATTTGTAAACGGAAATAATTGATTAAATTGCAATTGTTTTGAAAAGTATTGTATCGCAGTAGTATCAGTGTGGAATGCATCAGATTGCTGATGATTACTACTGCAGTATGAAAAATAAATAAATAGAAAAAAAAAAGTTTTAAACGTTAGCGGTGAAAGGATTAAGCGAAGTGAAGTACGATCCCCGTTCAAGGGAGATTTAAAAGTTTCTAGTGCTTCGTAAGCTGCCTTTCTCTCTCTTGGCGTTGCGTTGAGCGCTTCACGTTTTACAAAATCGCATGGAAATCTTCACAAGAAAGAGGAAACGAGCTACCTGAGAGAGAGAATTCGTCATCGGCTTGACTAGCTAGAAATCTCATGGAACCGTGGACACGTATGTCTCAGGGAAATGCACCATTTTTCCTTTTCTTTTTTTTTCCACATTTTTTTTTTCTCACAACCGGTAAAGGCAGCGACAGTAGTGTCGCTTGTGCAGAACCGCACGTATATCCGTCGCAATGGAGTTGCATATATGCATAGACTGTATTTCACGATGCGTTATACGTACAACATAGAAAGAGGTTATACCCCACAAAAAAAAAAAATACCCGGGGTTAAAACCATAGAGACCTTCTTTTGTATACGGCTCTTCCGGGTTCAAAAGAAAGACATTAGTTAAAAATATACCACGTTTGTATGGATATATACTTTTGTCTCTGAGAAATGGTGTTCTGCCTGGAAGGACAATAATGCTCCCGCTGAATCGCTAGGGAAGGTGTGTAAAATTTTATGATTCTCTCTTAGCTGGTACTATATTTCGATTCTTTTTTTTTTCATTGGAATATAATATCATCCGATATTAGGTGGAAGGAGTTTTTTTTCTCTAAATGCATAAAGAGGCAATTCCGAATATTTATCATTTTCCACCTGTCATATAATAATTTTATTCTGATTGATTAGTTTGGTTTCTGAGTTTTTTTTTCCCTAAGAGGACATACGAGAACTGTCAGTAGAAAGAACACGTGTCTATCAAGCCCACGTACCGGAGCGTTCCATCTAAAAATAGTTGACTCACATAACATACATTTTCTCCAGACTCCAATTTACTGATCTCCATAATCTCTTACTTTAACAACAGAACATCTGATATTAAGATTTTTAATTTTTACATTCTCATCAATAATGAGAAAGTATTTATAAAGCAAATATGCATAAAAATATTGCTAAATTACAGTTTGTGTAAAAAAAATTTCCGGTACCGGGAATCGAACCCGAGCCTCCTGGGTGAGAGCCAGGTATCCTAACCACTAGACAATACCGGATGAAGGAAATTCTATTTTGATTTCTGATAAATTGAATGCGTTAAGTAGCACAAGTTTTTACATTTTATTGATACTTAAATATAACAGTTAGATATTTTTAAATGGTACAATATTATGATTATTATTATTTATTGATTATTATATACAGTCAAAAATAATTACATTAAAAAGTAATCGATATTATTTGCTCTTTATTTTAAAACTAGAACATAAGAATAGATGTGACATTTTTTTTTCTGAAGACCTATTAAAATTGCAATTTGCTCTTTTGTTATCTTTTGAGGAGATCTTTTAAGTCGAAGACTCGGAACGATAAACAAGAAGACGAAGAAAATTTTATTTCTTGCTAGAAAATGAAAAAAGGTAGAGAGATAAGGAAAAACTTGTAATAATACGAAATGAAGAGAACACCCACAATTGTGGGAAAAAAGTCAGACGTTTTTCTCTATTCTCATAAGAAGTAAGGGTGTATATATATATATATATTGTATATTGTATATATATATATATATATATATATATATTGTATATTGTATATATCCTCAGTGAAGGGGTCCCTGAAAGTTTACGGCTCCCCAATCGTAAATAAAGACATTCGTCTGGCGGGATCGCATTTATCTGGTTTTAAAATATTGCGCGATATTTTGTACATTGATGCACCTATTCGTGAAGACAAGAGGTAAAACTAGGTGGATGGAGTTCTTACAAAATTTATCGGAGCGTATACGACGGGATTCATTATTTTTCGCAGCATCCGTAAACAGAAAAATTGGAGCGACGACGTGACAACGGGGGTTGCTCGTCGGTCTCTTTTCGCCACTATTATTTCCCACTCTTTGCCTCTTTCTTTTTTTTTTTTTGCTCTATACTTTTCCACCTTCTTTCTCTCTGTTTTTCACGCACGTCTCTCCCTCGTGACTCCTTCGGATGGCTTTTCCGAAGATTAATAACGCTACACCGCCCCTCGCATAAAACTACCTTTAATCTGGGCCAACGAGAAATGTGCACGGGTATACGAGTTT
>JUFY01014363.1:47605-71927 GCA_001855655.1 Leptopilina clavipes
TTACTGTGTACATATATACCATTGAAACACAAACTTTCTAAGTAGACGCTCGCTATTGACTACAACAAACCAACCTAGAAAAAAAAATGTTTTTTCTCCAACTTGCAAGAAAAATTAAAAAGAGTCATTACTGACAACTGAATGAATGCTTTGCTCTGCAATGTTTCACAAATGAAAATGAAACATTATTATTTGGGGATTATTTTTTTTTGGAGTGGATTTATTATTTTTATTTTCATAATAGTAATAACGAATAATTAAATAAAAGTAGAGTAGGTAAATTCTTTAAATGGGATGCTGTGGCTTTTTCAGAACAGACACTGTTTGAATGGACAATTATATCCGGAAGTAGGAAAAATAGTTTTCCATAATAATTACAATGAAGAAAATGAAAAAAGTATATAGTTGGGAGAAAAATGTTGGTTCAAAGGGTTAGAAGTAAACTGATTTCTGGTTGACTTGATCTGTTGAAAGATCAGTAAGGGAGCGTCCAGTTCTAGTCGCTGTGTCTACATTGAATCAGTGATACGGAAGGGTATCTCTCTCGAGTAAGTCGACGTTTCAATCGATCCCAGTGAATGTTTGTACCAACAGACATATACTGCTGTTTCCCATTCCACTCTGCGAACATTTACGCTTTACATGGACATTCCATTGTCGCACTGATCGATGCATCGAATGTCGTTCATCCTCCCCCCCACATGCCATATTGTTCTCAACGAAATGAAACGGACTTCAGGATGCACGGTATTCGCATCGTCCTGAACAGATTTTTTTTTTGTTTTATTATTTTCTTTCTCTTTTTTTTTTATTTCCCTCTACCAAACGGCGACGAAAAGGCGGAAACACAAGTCCATGTGAAAATTGTTTTCGTCAATGCGACCGCTGCGATATCAATTTTTCAAGTTACTGGGAAATCGTGATGAGAAAACGGGAAAAACCGTCCGAATAAAGATGTATGATAGAATGGAAAAAATTGAACCACGAACCATTTTTCAAACTGTTCAATATTCAAATTGGAATTTTTACGAGAATTTTCACCTTTTCTCTCTTTTTTTTCCTTTTCACATTTACACCTCTTAAAAAAAGTTTTATTTTTAATCAACCATTATTAATTAATTGCGATTTTAATTTACCTAATTATCAGAAACGGAAAATAACTATTTTTTGAAATTGATATTTTCTAAGAATTCAAAACACGAAATGGCCATATTGTTTTCTTTATTAATTCATATTTAGTGGATATGAATATTAAAGTAGTCAATAACACGGAAAAAAATGTAAGAAATACAAAGTTTATTTTTGCTAAATGAATAATTCACCGGAGATTAATAGATAATTAGGTCATGTTTATATTTTCCCTTGTTTCCAAACTAAACAAATTATAAATTATGCTTTTTGGAATGATACCATCGCATAACATTTGTGTCTTAAGAATTTTTCTGTTAGAGTATTAGTATGCATATTACAATTGTTAATTATTAGTCATTTTCATAAATATCAAATATGAAAAAGAAAATTCTTCAATTTTTATCGAGGGGAGATAGTAATCATGTGATGTTCATGTGTGTGTTCATGTATAAAACAAAAAGTTAATCAGATGGTAACTGTCACGAACACAAGTCCAATTATTCAAAGGGAAGATTGAAACCGATAAATATTTAAAAAACCATACCTTTTACTTCGACCCCAATTCTACATAAACACTCAAGTTCATTAATACTTTTCAACGTTTCAAAAAATTCATTTGTCAGTTAAACAAAGTCAATAACTAATTTTACCATTTTTTTTACTAAATAAAATTTATTCAAAACAATTTTATAAATAGAAAGCACTTCTTCGCAATTTCAAAATTTTAATTAAAAATTAAAAAATTTATAATCGGATAAATGAAATTCTAACAATTTTTCTCTTTCTTTTTTTTTATAGTGATTTAAATATTTAGTATTTTACTTTTTTTTTAAATTAATGAATTTACTAATTAGCAAAGCGACGTAAAAAGTTTTACAAATATTTGTTACAATTTTTTAATTTTTATATACATTTTTTTTCATTTTTTTTCATACACAATATTTTTGTCCATAAAAGCAAGGTTCACTTGAATAATATAAAAATTTTACAAAATAAAAATCCGTCGATACTGAAAGGTTTATTATAGTTGTAAAATATAAATTGTATATATAGTGTCAAACAATGCATTTCAATTATGTAGAGATTTGAGACCGTTAAGGGCGCAACTTTCGCTCAACACAATTTACGAGATATCAGGACGAAACTCTATCCAAATAGGAGGCATTAATGAATATTTATCTCTCGTTAATTATGATTAAACACCTCTCTGCGTAATTCGGGTAACAAAATCGATTCGTGGTTCCGGTCGCTAAAGAAACGTAACATGACAACCTCGTGAAATTGTTATTATAAACCGACACATGACAGTTTTTTCAAAAAAAAAAATTTTTTTCAATTCAGCTACATTTGTAACAGCAGTTATTTCCGGTAAAGCACATTTTTCCACTTTCTGCATCTATTGTTGTGTTATGTCCATGGTAAAACGTAAATTTTTCAAGCGTGAATACTGTAATCAAGTGGCGAATATTTTTCAATTAAAATATCAAATATTCGAATTTAATATTTTGAAAATTCGTTTTTAATTACTGCTTTTACTCCTGAAAAATTGTAAAGATTGTATGAATCTGTTTACTATTTAATCTATTCATAATTCCTTATACAAAATGGTTAGAAACTTTAATTAAATATGAAACATTTCCTGAAAATTATTTTATTGGAAAAATTCTATATTATGAATAAAGAAATATTTCCATGGTATAATTTTTAATCAGAACAATAAATTATAAACTTCGACGGAGCTGATAAAAATTAAATTTATAATAAAAATTTTAATTAAACTGTTTTCATGCTTTAAAAGGATTCAATTTAGCTGCTATAATTATAACAGTAGTAGAGTATGAAATACAATACAGAATGGAAATTACTGTTAATAAATAAATTTAGATTTAATGTAAATTTAAATTGACAAGTACAATGTAGTATAAATTTAAAAGTAAATTATAAAAGTAAATTATAAAAGTGAATTATAAATTTTTGTTTTCTAAATTTAGAGACAAATTTTTTTATAGAAAAAGATTATCTACTTTAATATCCTATAGATCGATATTAAAAAGAGCAAAATTATAAATTCTGTTTTTATTTGGAAAAAAAAGAATGTAAAATCCTTTTAAATCAATTTATTTCGAGATTTGTGCGAAAGGTTTTAGTCATGCTTTGAAAATATCACCAGGAAGTATATTTTTCCATTGGATTCACTGTAGGTTGAAAACGAGCTATGAACAGTCATACAGCTGCCATTAATGGAAAAAATCCACTTTTGTTTCATGTATTTTTTAATTTTCAAAAAAAAAAAAAAAAAAACTCGACAAATCTGAACTAGAGAGAAGGGAATGCTATTCTGTTAGATGAGAATCATATCACGATATTAAAGCGAATTTAACAAATATCGTATTTTTTTAAAAAGAGAAAGAATAATGAGAAATAATTTATTAATTTGTAATATTTAATTAATTTGCAAAATTTTTCATTTTATTTTCTCTCTTTTCGCAGAAAACTTTTAATGAAAATTGGATAATTGTGGAAATATAAATTAACATTAATTTGCTTATAACAGTATAAAAGGAAAAAAAAGATAGTTTTTGTCAATTTTATTGATAAATCACTGATAAAGTAAAAAAAAGAAACAACGAAATGCGGACAATGTTTACAAGGGTCGGATTGTTTCAAACATAAGAAACGAAAAAGAGGGGAATAATTTCTTTTTGAAAAGAAAAGTCTGAGTTGGGGAGTAGTAAAAGGGGGCAAGGATATAATGGGAGTAGGTCGGAGATTTGCCTAGGGCATACATTATGCTAAGTCGACCATTTGAGGGTGAAATATACCTCGCGTGCCCCAGTCAGTTACCGGCGAGCGCCGGTACTCAAGCACCGTTGCATTACGGGAGTTACCGCCTCGTAGTTATTTGCAACTCTAACGAGACGCTAATTGGCTTTACCTGAAACGTTGGACGAGTGTCGTCCTACGGCCCGAGCCGCGAAAATGGAACTCCAAAATTCACTGGTACATCTAGATTAAAACTTTGAATATTGGAGAATTGTACTTTGTTCAACTAATTTAATTTCAGCGATATTTTCAAGTAGTGCTTATAATTTACCATAGTGTATGCAAATTTTAGTAGAAATTTTCGTGAATATTATCCCATTGTGTTCCGAACTTTAAATGAAAGGAATCGTGTAAAGTGTATTTCATGAAACTAACAGACCTTTCAACTTTCAAATCCATTATTGCATTAATAAAGTCCTTTTGTTGCTTTAATAAAAACAAACTCTTTAAAATAAATATGAGAGAATTTTTTTCCGTTCTTTAAAAACTCACTTAAAAAGTGAAATTTTTAATTAAATTTACAAGTTAGCTTCCTCTTTTAATATTTCAAAATATCTTTTAATCATAAAAAATTAAAAAAGAAATTCTCTTTTGTAAGTCCGTTTAGGTACAAGAAGAAATTTGAAATTATTCATCACTATTATTACAAACAAAAGACTAAACAATAAATGTAGACAGCAGTGAATGAATTAAAAAGAATACAATAAAAAACATTTCAATTTGCGAAGAAATCAAATAAAACTGCAGTTCATTTGAACGTTAATAACTTGAAGAGCACATATTCATTTAGCCAAAATGCTTTTAATTAAAAGTCATTCATTAAAATGCGCTTTCATGTTTTAGTCGCCTGAAATTTTTGTAATTATAAAATTGTTATGTGAAATGGTTTTCGTTTTATTGGAAACACGTACACTGACATTAATCAGGATATTAAGTCAATTTTCCTGCATCTATATGTTCTCAATGGAATTATCTGATACTGTATGCATTTTCCAGCACACAAATGAAAATATATGAAAGATTTCAAATGAGAATGTCTCTTTAATGAAATTTCTAATTAAAAAAAATTTTTTTTTGTCTATTAAACTGTTTCTTATTTATCTTCTAATCGATTCGCAACTTTGTCGGATAATTAAAATAATAAAATGAAAAATTGATCCAATTTTTTCCCCATGAAGAATTGAGAGAGAAAATGAACCTATTAGGTGAAAATATCGTTTCTAATTCAAATCATGAATTTCCTGGGTACCTTTAGAGGAAGAGAGAAAGGACATAAGACATAACATCTCGAGGTCTTATTCTCGTGTAAATCTCAGACCCTGAGTAAAGTTTCCACGATAACGGATAATCTCACCATCTTCTCGGCAATATCTTGGCAAGAGGGTGTTACGCGCGATTCCTCCTATTAGTCGTCTAATTCGTGTCTGGTTTCCTTGCCACATCTCTTCCTTTCGATTACAACCTTACGACCTAACTGAACCAGCGAAAATTGCAGAACCAAATTAAACTCATAATTAATGTTCATACGAAACTACAATAGTCAATTTTCTCAGTGAAAAATAGATCTTATCGATAGGGGAAATTTACCAAAAAATTACAATTTTATTCTCAAGTCAAATTCTCAATCTAAACGTAGATAATTATCTAAAATCTTCATTATCTTCCCAGTGAAGTTCAAAATCTACATTATATTCAAAATTTTTCTTTTCGATAAAAAATCCATCAATATTTTATAAATTAAAGGAATATTTTACAATTTCGATGTGAAATATCTCTTTAAAAAAGATACAAATATTTTAGATTGACGTGGATTTTTACACTTTCAGTTAAACCCGGCTCGATATCTTTGCCTGATGGATTCTCAGTTATCTGAAAGTTACATTTTTCACTGATGTCAAGGAAATCGGTTCTTGGAGGCAATCTCCAAGTTCAAATATTCTCAGGTTTATACTCAAATGGAGTTATTTGCAAGAAATACAAATGACAGAAAAATGTTAATATAACAGGAAAATGCACTAAGAAAAACAAATTTTTAAAAATAATTTGAAAAAAAATTTGAAAAAAAATTTGAAAAATAATTTTAAACTTAAAAATCAAACTGAAAAATTACTGAAAAAGTTGCTAATACATTAATAATTTAATACAAAACAGAGAACATATTAATGTTATATAAAATTACAAATATAATTTGAAATATGAGAATATCTGATTTTTTTAAAAATAAAATATGATTTTTTTTCTTGAATATTGAAATATGAAAATAAGAATACTTTTTCTTGTAAAGAAACTTGGAATTGTAAATTTAGTTTCATTTCCATGTAAAAAGAAATTTTATCCACTGCATATTTTGATGCTTTTTTTTTTACCCCTCTCGAAGTGTTAGTAATTTGAAAGTCTTCTGTCTGGTTTATTAGCAAGTCTGAGTTTAAAAAGAATATATCTGATAAATGAAGAGTCTCTTACTTCATGTCAACTGAAGAATTAGTTGCATATCCGGAAAAGTTAAAGTTCGCCACTACAATGACAGGAGCAAATTAAAGCGATATCCGGTGTGGCAACGAGGAAACATTCTGTTTGTAAAGTCAGATCATCTAAATTGCAAATATTTCGACCTGACGCCTCTCTAACCGATGAAAACGTGCTGAGCGTAAAGTTCAAATTTTTTTTGTCGCTTCTCTCTGCACCCTCAGCTTTTTTTTTTTTGTTTATTTTCAGTCTATAAAAAGTTTTTTTTTAAATCCATTTTTCCAAATGACTTTTTTTACTATTGGAAAAAATTTTTTGTCTATATGCAAAAAGAGTTTCCCGTTACACTTCTTTGATTAAATGAAAAAAAATTGTAATCTTTAACTGAAAAAATTTATATTTAACATTTTTTTCTTTGTTTTTGTAAATTGAAAAAATGTTTTATTAAGAAACAAAAACATAGATTTATTAGGGTATAAAATAAACCGTGGATTTAAATTTCATTAAAAAGAAAATTAACGTTTAACAAAACCGTGTCTCTTGTGTTAAATATTTTTTCCAGGCGTTTTTATTAGAGAGGGTTCAAATAAAGAAGAAAACATGCAATTTTCTCGCCTGTCATATCCTCTGGCGTTGGAAAATGAATCTCTTAAACGAATTGAGTTTTTTTTAAAAACCGTCGACTAGAAAAACAGAATTCAGATTACTTTTCGGAAAAAAAAAATGATACGATACAATAGCTGACACAATTGTTACAAAATATCTATAAGGGAAAATCTTTTGCTTAGAATTTTATTTCCTTTTCGCAGAAAGGTATAATTACTGAATGTCACTGTTTTTGACGTTTTTGCATGAAAATCCTCTGATGATTTGCATTTTCTGAATAAACTGGGAAAATTCTAAAACGTAAATTGGATCTTGAATATATTCTCCTATGCGCAATTCATCCAGGTTATTTTATTTTTCCCGTTGAAAAATTTTAATATTCATTAAAAAACTTTTTTTTGTCTAAAAACTTTTCTTAAATATGGAAAATACATGTAGAGAAAAATTACATGAAGTGTAAAAAGATTTTTTTACAAAAGAAAAAAAATTACTGGAATAAATTTTCAGGTGATTTAAAAAATCTCATTAAATATTGAAAATAAAATGTGTCAAATAAATTTTTAATATATTTTAAGTACAGTTTTTAAAAATTCGAAATTTTTTTATTGGGAATTCCCTCTGTAAAATGCAATTTTCAAGTTAATTTATTATTCTCTGGTTTTCATTTTATTTTTTATTCCTTTTAGTAAAATGCTACATTTTTAAAATTAATAAAATTAATATTAAAGATTGGGGGAATTTTTTTTACTTGAATCAGTACGAAAATGCAAATATGAAATGGATGTTTGAATTTCTGACGGGATTTTGCTTGATAGACACACAAAGTGTATATAGATGGTTCTCCTTTAAGGCGTTCCAATTTCCTCGCTTCGATCAAAAAGTGTTGATACTATGCAAAGGGTGAACTTGAAGTATAGAGTATCAAAATTGATCGATATGTGCAATTCGAACGAGACCCAAATTCTCGAACCTCGTGGCATTTGCATTCCATTAACTAGTGAATATATTCACGGGTGCTTTGCCGACATTCGATCCTATAGGAGAGCGGAATAAGCGAAAATGGAGAGAACTGTTTCAAACGATCATGAAGAGAAGGAAGATATACGTGCATTATACATCTGTGTAACGAATATCTACATCTCTATTGAGAATAATGCAAACCCAGTCTAAATTGATCAGAAAATGTGTATAGTTTCTGTTTCAATTCACTCAACGATTCCTGTCTGATATATTATTTAGATCGAAACAATTATTTATATCCACTTTGAGTTTCCACTGAAATTATTATTATGAAACTTAAAGTTCGATTCGGAAAATTTACCATTGAATAATATAGAAAAACTTTAATATCAAAATATGTTATTCTAACTTTTCTTCCGCTCGGTTCATTTGGAGATTTTCAGATTGGAGAAAAAAAGGAGGAAATGTTTATTTTCCTTGAATCGTAATTTATCTGAATAAAAATAACAAGTTGGAAAGTTTTGTTATAAAAGAATGTAACAACAAATACTGGTGGTTTTCATCATCAATTTTGCCATTTTACGTGATTTGAAGCAGGGAAGCTTTCAAGCTGGCATTTGACATGAGTTCCAGAGGAATGGACATATGGGTAAAGGGTGAAAATGGATGTGGAGTGAGAGACAGAAAGGGAGAGTCGTTTGGTAAAGGAAGTGAACGGATAGGGGGAATTTCTGCTCGATGAGGAGGAAGATCAGACTGAGGGGTGGTGGGAATCGTTAATAACGACCGGAACCAATTAAGGCCAGCACGACAGGGCCTGTGCAGCCTTACATACGTATATACCAACACTAAATCATATATAATACATCTATAAATACCTGAAAACATACTTGACGAAACATGAGAATTAAATCATTCTCGTGCCTCTAATTTGCACGGAACCTTTTCACACCTGAAGCTTCAACACTTTAATTCAATTGACTTCAATTACCAAACAAGACTTCTATATCCCCTTTTTTTAGATTTCAAACCCCTCTTTTATTACAAAATTTACAAAATTTATTACAAAATTTACAAAAATTACAAAATATTTTGATATTTTCTTACGTGCCAACCTTCCAATTAATTTTTTAAACAGATCGAAAATACACTGTCCTATTTTAAAATGTTAAAAAAACTACAAAAATGTTTCTAATTCATGACAAAAAAAATGTTTTTCTATCAACTAGTAACGTAGATTAGCTTCCCTTTTTTTTGCTTTTATTAAAAAAGATAGGTTTGGATTGGATTTTAATTTTAAATAACTGTTTCTCCTTTTTAGAAAAAAAAACACGTTGTTGAAATCTCTTTTAATCGAAAATGAAAGAATAAATTGATTTCATGCGAAATGTTACAACATCGAGATTTAAAATGTCATTATTTCCCATATGACATGTTTTAGTTTACTGATATTTTTGAAATTTTTGTTGACAAGTAATCAGTTTGTTTTTCAATTAAAGAATAAATTTTCAATAATAGTTCAAGAATTATGTCATTTTGAAAATAATTCAAGAATTATTTTCATTTTTTTTTTTAATGTTTTCAAATTAGAAACTTAGAAGAAAACATTAATGTTGATTAAATGTATCTAACAATGAAGTTTAATTATTTTCTCTGAAGGAAAGGAAAATGAAAAATATCGATTCCTCATAAAACGGCTCGTAATGGCAACATTTTGGAGTCTATATCTTCTTCAAATGGACCATCAATCTTCTCATAATCAATAGAAATCTTAGAAGCCTCTAAATTTTCCCAAATTATTTTTATGTCAAAAGTTTAATAAATACAATTTATTGTATACCATCAACATTTTTTTATGTATTTATAATTATTTTCCCTTTTCCGAAAAACAAAATTTCCGTTTCTAAAGAAAACTTTATAGGAAAAGCCCAAAATTACAGTTTCTACGCTCACTTTTCATTTAATGTCTGAAAATTACTCTTGAAAAATTGTTCTTGCCGATATATGGAGTCTTTTCACGAACATGTAAATTCCATATCATTAGACTTTGAATACCCAACATATTTTTCTGATTGTAGCTGCTTGAATCTTTTGATTTTGCGACACTATTCAAATGTAAATTTTCGAACACAGGACGAGGAAAAAATTTTCTTAGATTTTCCCCGTGTTGAAATCTCGCTTTTCAATTTCACTACCAGAAAAAAAAAAAAAAAACCTCATTTTTACAATATCAGTCAAAGAGGTTCGAAAAGGAAAAAGGCTTGGGACGTGTTTCACTCCCTTAACACGCGAGAGAAAATGGCGTAGTAGCGACATTCCCATCTTTTTGCATAAAGATAAATCCAAAGCGTGAGTGTATGGAGGAGGAGAAGAGAAAATGAGAGATAAAGAGGAGAATGACAAACAGAGGAAAAAGGGGACGAAAGGAGACGGGAAGTAACCTTATTATTTTTATCCTCTAACGCTCGACAAACATTTGCATAGTGGTAGGAGCTTCCAAGCAAAGGGTCAAGATAGAAAGGTCATTCTCGGTGAAACGCGAGGAAACTTTTGGATGATAAATTGAAGGAGGGGAGGAGGAGGGAAAGCGAAGGACAGAATGAGGGAAAATGTGCGACATAAAAAAAAAGGGGATGAAACGTGAAAAAGAGACAAGGAAATAGAAAGACGTCTTCATTAAGATGAGTGGCGATGGGACGTTCACCTTGTCACGAAATAAATGGATTATAAACACCATGATATAGCGAAAATCCAGGAAAATGGAGGCACGTACTTTCCATTCAAGTTGAGATTATCTCGCAAACTATAACTATGACTTAATAGTACAATTCCATGATGCTAAATTGTGTTTTACAGTAAAAGTTGAATACAAAAATTCAAATCAAAATTTGTCTCATGGTTTCAGTTTTTCTAAGTAAATTAACATTTTTTCATTCATATTACTTAAAACTTGTTTTACATGAATTTTAACATTCCGTCTGACCAAAATTTCCTTTCACTACTGAAATTGGTAAAATCTGACTCAAACTATTACTATTTACCCGTATTTGAAATATTTAAATATTTCGCCTGACTAAAATCGTATTTTACTACTGATATTAACTGATATTTTCCCCATCTAAACTTTACTTACAAAAAATTAAAATGCCTGACTAAAACGCATTATATACTACTTAACTCATATTTTAATTTTTAACTCGACTGTAAAAAGAGAATATTAAAATACTTAAAAAAATCCTCTAAGTATTTTTTTTTCACCTAGGAAAATATATTTTAAGAAAAGTGAAAGATAATCGATACAAAGTAAAAGGAATTTAAAGTAATAAGTTTACTAGCAAGATGTTTTCTTGGCGCGCCATATGGCGTCCCTTGGTGCATCAAGAGGTTAAATCCTCATAGTTTTAAAAAAAAAAAGTCGAGATGAGGCATTACAAGCGCAGTTCGTTAAAATAAAAAGCATCCACTTTGTCATTCTTCTCAATTTTTCCCACTGAACTGTTTTTTTCAGCACGTTTAATCAACTTGGACGATTTATGATTACCAGATGAATTTTGTTTGACGCGCCCAACAGCCAAAGTTCACATGTAATTTTCGATGTGAATTATAATTGCTAAAATTTCACCGGATTTTGTTGGTAAAAAGTTTTGCATGACCAGTTTTCTGATTCGTGACAAAATATACAAAACTACGTATGTAAAATTATAAATACAAATACTATTATTATTTATTCAGGGGAATATTGTTATTTATTAAATAACGAAAATTAATTTCAGTAAATGATTTATCATGTAACAGAGAATTTTAATTAATTAATACAACGATGACTGAAGGTAAAGTTTAAATTTTATCAAATGGAGTAATTGATTTGTTTACGGGGATAAATGATTCTTTTAATTGCATGTTAACCGCACTAAATTGTTGAAGACTATTTCCACATATTGGACTTTAATTTCCTGCTGTTAAAGTGAGTCAGCAATAAGTGCTTAGAAGTTGTACTTAACGAGCTTTTACCCTAGGTTTAATAATATCGAGTACATTGAATCGATTTTACTTTAGTTACTCGCTTCACCCTCAGGGGCACGTGTTGCATGAACGGGACTGAAATTTGAACGACATAGGCACAAGAGATTACGGAATTCTCAATTATAGGATTCAGGATCATAGAATTCAAGAGCCCTGGATCAAGAGTGCTTATCACGAACACATCCTGCAAGGAAAGGATCCCAGGTATAAGGTTATCTCGATTACATGCCACCAATTCAATACCACATTGCATATATAACGAATAACGTGGGGGATACAAAATATTTTACAAAATACCTCCGAAAAATACAAAAATCTAATTATTCATTGAATATTTAATTAAAAAATTCAATTTGTGAAAATCTATAAAAAAAGTGATGTTAAATGAAAAATTTTAACAGCGAAATTTAACGAAATTTAATTTCAACAGATATTTGAATTATTTAATATATAAAATATTTGATTGACCCATTTCGTTTCAATTAATTTTTATTTCGAAATAAAATTTGAAACACCTTTTATTGACAGCCAAAAAAATTCCCATAATCCGTAAATTGTTATTTGTAATTGATTTTAATTTACTTTATATATATTTTTTTATATTCTCTATAATCTAAACTAAAATCTTTAATTAAAGCATATATCAATTACAAAATATTTGTTGAAATCAAATTCACGCAGAAATGAATGGACCCTCAATTACTGATTAAGCCACAGTGTGTGTCAATCAATAACATCCTAGCAAGTGGATTTCTGATACATTCAAGTATCAATTTGCTATAACGCGGTTAGTAGTATCTTGTGCCAGATTAAGTTAGATATACTAGTGATAAAGCATCTCAAGTTATATGCTTCAAACCAACATCTTAAGAGCTAATTAAATTTGATTTAGAGAGACTCTAGATCATCAAAATTAATAGATGTCGCATCAGATCGCGAGAAATTGACAAGTTTTTCCAGTGTGAATTAAATTTAAATGATTTGTTTCTAAAATTAATATAAATTAATATATATTAATATATAAATATAAAATAATATATAAATTAATATATATTAATATAAATTAATATATATTAATTTATATTAATATATATTAATATATGTAATATATATTACAGATGATGGTAATTTAATATCACATATGGGATAGTTGCAGTGGTATAACAATTTTTGTGGCGTCATTAGCATGCGCCTTATAATTGTAGTATCATTAAAACATTTTGATATTAATTCAATCGTTGTGGTCTTACTGCGATGTATCCTGCATTATTGTAAATTGTAATGATTTCAGTAGATATTTCAGTATCAGAATAACATACCATGGCAATGTTGTATCATTACTATAATTGTGAAATCATTACAATGATTGTGGTATCATTACTATAATTGTGTTATCATTACAGTGATTGTGGTACGGTTACAATGATTGTAGTACTGCCACAGTGTTTCTAATACAATTACATCAATAATTGTGCTACCATTTGAATACAACCGTTGTCACATGTTACACCTGCGTAGTAATTTTTCAATATTATAAAATATTTATTTTACATGAATATTTATGTTTTATATTAAGAGGAAAATTTACATTGTAATATTTAAATCTGCTCTGTTTAATAATAATCCTTGTATTGACTTTAGAATCACTATATATGATGTTACGATTATTGTGCCATTAAGGAAGATACAAGATCATTATGGAAATTGAGATACAACTAATGATCCTAGTATCATTGTCACAAACATATTAATCAATATCAAGAACATCTTGATGTGTAATTAAAATAGGCCAATAATGACAATTGTTATCAACATTATACTAGACATATCATCATTAGAATCACTGTAAACTTAAAAGTATCAAATTGATTCCAAATTTTTGGATCAAATTGATACCAAAAGTATCAAATTGATTCCAAATTTTTGGATCAAATGGATACTTTTGGTATCAATTTGATACTTTTAAGTTCACAGTGATATTATAGAAAATCGTATGGGTATTTTTTTAATGATCCATCCTTTGAATTATTTTTTCTGCGGGGACAAAAGATCTTTGTGTGAATGTAGATGTTTATTAGTAAAAGTAGAAACGAAAAATCCGTCGAATTTTTTTTGAAACAATGTTAAAATTCACTTAGAATAATTAAAAACTGGCAAGCTGTGACAATACAAAGGTGGAGAGAGAGAGGGATTTCATTAAACTCAGACTGCCAGTACAGACAAGTCTTTAATTATCCATTAGGTAAATTTGAAAAGAGATGAAACAGCCAGCCCCATTGGTGGGTGGAGATAAAGTCGAATGCAATTTTCACCTCTGGCTCTTGGAAAATTTATGAACTGCAAATGCCAGCGGTAATAAAATACCAGACTTTACTTATCTCTGGGATGGTTCATATTTTCAGTGAAGTACTTTTGAGTTGTATTAGGAGAGGTTTTCAAGAGTGAAGTCATCATCGCCGTTCATAAATGAGATACACTCACCGATCGTCGTAAACGAATCCTGCGTAGAGAGTGTTGAAGTACAGGGCCGTCGCTACAAGAGCGCAGGCTAGTGCTAGGATATCCATATCACATCGCGCTGGTGGAGGCAACCCTCTCCTAACTTGTTGCACAACCTTCGCGGATCTTACGGGCTTCCCCGTTCGGTTACCGACCCGAGTGTCAGCCCAACGACACCAACACGGTTTCGCGATTTTGGAAATCACCACTTTCCAACCGAAACAAAAATCACTCAATTTTTCAACTGGAAACACCTTCTGTTCCGTTATTTTAAAGGGTTTATGATGTCGGCCTTCCAGTTTTAACCGGTTATTTCTAATCAACTTTCTTGAAACATCAAATTCCGACTTTTGCTTCTTTTTCTTCTTTTTGCTTTCTCTGGTGATGATGACAATGATCTTGAGCCGTATCTACCAAACTTGTATATAATTCGATCAATTTTGTGTTAGTATCAATTTTCCCAATATGTTAGTATCAACTTTGTTGAAAAGTTGGTCTCGTAATTATTATCGTCTCTCGCCCTTAAATGCGACTTTAATTTTCCGATCACGTTCTTGTTCGTAAATCACAACTTTTGATATTCTTAGTAGAGATTTCGGGGATTAGTGCCCCTCTGATTGTATATCATGTGATTGTGTGATAACTGTCGTGCGCTTAAATGACCATAAGCTTTCGTAATAGTCCCTTAATCACTTTTTATTGCTATTTCCCATCAGCTATCTACGAAATATTCCTCACAGATTTGTATAAAATAGCCCCAAAATGTAAATGGGTTTTATGATTGATTGCTAATGCCTTTATAAATTTTCAATCCTCTCAGCTGTACACAATTTTCAAGAAAATGAGAGATTTTGTGAAAAAAAATTCTTCGTTTTTTTAATATATTTCAGAAAAAAATTTCATTTCTATAGAGTAAACTTTATCTGAGAAATGAAAAATTCAGGATATGATTTTTATTTCAAAACTTGTGGAGAATCTTTTTAATACCGTTTCTGATTGGTTCGTTAAATGCTATTAAAAATCCTATGATTGTTATTACAATTGATAAAAAAATTATCTCAATCTCCTTTTTTCTCCTTATTGTCCTTATCGAACCTCTTCCAAGCAAAAATTCTCTTCCTTACGATCAAAATTCTTCGATAAATTTCTTTCCTTCTCGTTTATTTCTAATTTCTCAATTTCTCATCGACACTATAAACTACGAAAAATTGTACATTCTTTTTTCAGAATTTTCCTCTTGGATCCAGATGCACTCACTTGAACTCTACAACCCCCGTTGGAAATATACTCCTCTGCGTAATTTTTCTTATAAGGGGGGTAAAAAATTAGTTTCTGTCGGGAAGTGGAATTTCGGGTGTTTTGATTATGGGGAAGATGATTCGCAGGGAAAATGGAAGAAGTTGCGGTTGTTGGAAGCGGCGCCGATGGCGCGAGAAACGAGAGTCTGAAGAAATGTTGATGCCGGTGACCGAGCAGACGACAGGCGCAGAAAATGTGCCTATCGCGACACGGTGCATCTTCCAGATGCGTTCGCCAAACTAACGCACGTACGGCGAGTGAGTGAGCTTTATACCAGTTCGACATCGATCGGTGGGGCGCATGCGCTCGAAAGCTTCTGTGTATACTCTCTTCTTGGAATCTCCCCTTCGTGTCACCAGTCGCTCTCCCCCTTCTCTCTCTCCTAGCTCTCTTTTCAAAACAGTCAAGTTCCTACTACTGAGACTAGCAGGGTTGCCCGTTTCGAGACCGCGACCGCGACCACGAGCACCCCGTAAGAGTGCTCGTTTTCGCATAAAGTGGATGACTCTCGATTGGGCGCCCCTGAGAATGCAGGCAAGAAAAATGTCTCTGTCTGGCCAAGGACTCTTAATAAAATATAGAAGCGCGCCCTGAGGCTCGTGGATCTTTTGCGGTTTCTGCTTTGCCGACCATGTCAAACAACGCCTCCAGGCTATTCTGGATTTAAGCGATATTAAAAGCTTGCCTGAAAGCCCTGTGGTTGGAAATAGGGACATGATATATAATCCAATATTTTACATTTTCAGGAAAAAATATATATATTTTTTAATCTTTCACGGGGCGTAACTATTGGGCAATTTCGTAAATTGAAACTTTAACAAATTCTGGAAAATAAATTTTTTAAATCTAGAAAAAAAAACCACACCTTTTCTCATAAAAGTATAGAAAATATATTCAATACCAATAAAGACTCGTACATAATCCTTTTTTAACCATTTGTAGAGAAAATATTTTTTCCACAACATATATCGTAATATTTAATCCTTTTTCTATATATTTTCTAGAAGTATCTATCTATTTTCAAGATTGATTAAATTTTCAAAGATTTTGTTTCGTTTTCTATTTTGAGAAATATCTTGAAAAGAGATTATTTTCATTTGAGATATAAGAAATTTATTTTATTAAATAAGAAATTGAAAAGTTAATTTTTTGATCAGAATGACTTTATTTGGAGAGTAAACCATTCAATGGATCAAAGCCGCTGGTAAACACTCCATTGTTTGAGAACCTCTACTATAATGAAATCCTTATGTAAAGAATTAAATTTTTTTTCAATTTCTTCTTTATTTAACCCTTATCAAAATGTAACCAACCTTTTGACAATAATATTTTTATTAGGTACAATATGCCATATTTTTCAGTGTAATCAATTTTCTTAATAGAAAATTTCATTAAAAATTGATAAATATTTGTAAAACACTATTTAGTTTTACTGAATGAAAAGATATTGTCGGACAAAAATAGTCCTTTACTACTGAAGATAAAATTAGCTAAGCGAAAACCATATTGTCGGATGGAAAATGTCTTCTACTACTGCTTCAAATACAAAAGATTTTTGTATTCTTTTTGATTTTTCTATACGTTTTCACACTGGATGATAAATTTACAGAAGTTTAAATAGTCTGACTGAAACACACTTTTACTACTTGTATAAAATATAAAAACTTTAAACTGTTTTATCTGACCAATACTGTCTTTTTCTACTCTTAGATAAACAATAATAAACTGAAATAAGTTTTATCTTATTTAAATTGACCTTAAAATACAAGATCTTGAAATGTTTTGTCCTTTTGTCTGACTAAAAACGTCTTTAACTACTTGCAATTCAACAAACCCTGTTTTAAAAGTCTAACTAAAATATACTTTTACTATTGGATAAAAAATTAAAAACAAAGATTATGAAATGCTCTCTCTAACTAAAATCTATTTTTACTACTTATTTTTCATTAAAAAAATTTAAGTCTGACTAAAACAGACTTTTACTACTTCTATGAAAACTAGACGAATTAAAACTTTTTTGTCCAAAATTCAATCTCTTTTTCAATTGATAAAGATGGAACAAAATTTTAAACACGGTAAAAAACAAAATTTAATAACCCCAAAAATTTCCAGTTGAAATATTTTTACCAGATTAGCAATGATTTTATTAGAATGTATCAGTTAGTTTAAATAATTTAAACAATCATTAATGTGAAATATAAATTATTCTGTATTAATTTATTTTCCTCGAGAATTAAACCATAGTATATTATGTATTAATTTAATATAATCACGTAGAACTAAATAAATAATTACATATCTGTTTCTACCTAATTACATAAAGTAATGAATTATTATTTGATTAATATTGCAATAAAATGTTATTATTATTCATAATACCAGAAAAAGCGTGGGTATATTTTTTCTGCATATGAAATTGAACTAATAATATAAATGAATATTGAACATATATATATATATATGTATATATATATATGTATATATATGTATATATATATGTATATATGAATATTAATCTGATGAAAATTTCCCAATTACAAATTGGATTATTTTAATAATTTTTTAACTGAAAAAAATGAATATTTTATATACAAGGGAAAAATTTTTATCAAAAGCACATGTAACCTAATTCTTTTATGGATTTTGTAAAATAATCTTCTTTTCTTTGAAAATTTCATTTATCGAAGTCTTACGTGCACTTCCTTTCTTTACTATTAATAATTAGATCATTCTTTTCTTATCTCGGGACATATAGGAAGTACATGGTTGCTTCATTTCTTCCCAACTACGTCCCACTTGGCCACTAATTTTCTTCAAGATTTCCCTTGAGAAACTGTTAGGACTACATGCTCCGCTCTAACCGGAGGCCTCGGCTATATATCATTATTATTAAACGAGCATCAGAAACTATCATCCTACACTCTTATCACCCTCAGTACCTAGTTCATTGGAATTGCGCCATGAACCTCAACTTTATCTTCCCCAAGGGATATGGCCATTAAAGGGCTTTTTTAATTAGTAGTTAATAAACTGCTAATATCTTTTTGTTAATGATATATTTCTCCTTGTATCCAAGAATAGAAAATTTGAAACATTCTTTTATCCTTTTATGTCATCTATATTTATTTTTCAGATAGTTTATTTCTGATAGTTTAGTTCTGATTGTTTATTTCTCCCTTGACAATTTAAGTCCTATTAATAGAAAAAAGATTTCTAAAATTCCAACTTAACAGTTGGTGCAAAGCATTGATTTTCATTTTGTATAGTTTGCAGAA
The DNA here is from genome assembly GCA_001855655.1 of Leptopilina clavipes. NCBI lineage: Eukaryota > Metazoa > Arthropoda > Insecta > Hymenoptera > Figitidae > Leptopilina > Leptopilina clavipes. Next base: position 66,688 of record JUFY01014363.1, read on the forward strand.
GGGGAAAGCTAATCGAGCGAAATGGGTCTGTGGTTCCCCTCCATCAATTCCCCTATTATCTCCATTTCTTTTCTTAAATGTCGTTTTATTTTAAAATAAATTTTCTTCGCACAAATATTCTTCGCACCTATATCGATTACATTATATCGATGTAAAGCTTTTAAAATGTCTTCAAGTGTGAACCTTGTGCTTTTTGAATCTGAAAGCACTATTTCCTTGCCAATTTGGCCACTCTCAAATTCAGTATAACGCACTATTTAACCCATTCAAATATCTAAACGACGCTTCATGTTCGGTTCTTTCATGATGTACGTGATTTGAACATCGTATGGATATTTGAAGACGTGCGAAAATGTTCCCCTTGTTCAAATGAAATCTATTCTCATTGTCAGTCGTTTCACGCGTGAAAATTCGAGAAAATTCAACCAAAATTATAAAATTCATCTTTTGCTTCGACATACACCATAAAAAGTTGAAAACGATTTTCCCCAAGTATTTTACAATTGAGAAAAAAATTTATTCTCAAATAACGATTTTTGATGGCAAAGCAATCATGATAGACGTGATTTGAGAGACAAGAGGAGTCTTTTTTCGTCAGACATGCTGGGTATTCTAAAAAAATCTGAAATTAAACAATATGGTAATGTCGACGGAGAAATATTGGACAAAATAATGGACTTGAAATCGCCTCTTCTGACTAAAATCAAATCCCCTACTAGTAATTTTTCTAAAAATAGAAACACTGTAAAATGACTGAAAGGAAATACTTTTAGTACATAATTAAATACAGAAATGTTCTAAAATTGTTCTGTCTGACTAAAGTCGTTTTATACTACTTATTTGTATAAAATACTTACAAAGATAAACATGTATTTTGAAAGTTCTGTCTGACTAAAGTCGACTTGTACTACTTGTAATTTGTCATCAAACTTTACAAAGAGAAATACTAAATTTTGACAGTTCTGTCTGACTGAATTAATTTTGTACTACTTTTAACATGTTTAAAAATGTTTACAAATAGAAATACATATTTTAAAATATTTTGTCTGACTACAATCGATTTGAACTACTTGTAACTTGTCGAAAATATTTACAAAGAGAAATACATAATTTGGAAACGTTTTGTCTGACTAAAATCGATTTGAACTACTTGTAACTTGTCTAAAAATCTTTTCCAAAAGAATTGTGGTAGTTCTGTCTGACTAGAATCGATTTAAACTACTTGAAATTTTTCTAAAAATCTTTACAAAGAGAAATACATAATTTCAAAAAGTTTTGTCTGACTATAATCGATTTATACTACTTGAAAATTCTCTAAAAATCTTTACAAAGAGAAATACATAATTCTGAAATATTTTGTCTGACTAAAATTTACTTTTACCACTTATTATTCAGCTAAAAATGTTTTAAAAGTCTGACTCTAATAAATTTTCAGTACTTGTTAAAGTATAAGATTTTGTTTGATTTTTGTTGCCTGTGGAATAAAAATATACAAAACAAGATTAAATAAAATGTGTTACTTTAGAATGTGGGGTCGAAAAAGTGCATTGTATGCAATTTTTGCTTGAATAGGGATTTTTTGAGTCTCTCAACAACTTTTTGAGTATGCCTTTAATCTTTGAAGGACTTCGAAGAGCATGAGTGTTGAAGGTAAACCCTGGTATAGTGCACATCGAGAAAAGAGAACGCACATTTTCTACCTGAGGGCGATCCTCGACTTGTTGAACTCCCCATCACAGTCTGCTTCCCACGCTTAATAGCTAATTTACTAGGGAGAGTCGGCTTCTCAGCAAAAAATAATTTCATTACTGCTATTTATTTAAAAACGCGAGAGAAAGCTTTCTAATTTTCTCTCATCTGCTATTTTAATACAATATTTCTTTTTATATCAAGCATATTATTGTATTAAAGAAATTAGCATAATTACAGAAATTTTATAGTTGCAATATTATTCCTAACTGGAATTTCCCTATATTAATTAATTACATTTGATTTAGATTTATAATTGGGAAATGTATCCAGATATTGTGTATAAAATTTCTAAAAATTAATTCAATTTTCAAATAAAGCAGAATAAAAATCTTTATTAAATGGTTTCGTTTTTATTTTTTAATGTACAGAAATATATATCATAACTACAGAATTTATACACCAGATACCTATATATACCTATATATACCTATATATACCTATATATACTATAATTGTTAGTGTATTTATAATGAAATTACCAGGAGTTGAGTTTAATTATGATCATAAATTTATTCATAATCTCAGTTTTGCTTTTTATGACTTTTCGAATAATTTAATATTGTCTGATTTGGATTTAAATATAAAGAAAAATTGAAACAAGTATTATGAAATTAAATATAATCTGTTTGAAAATAAGTTTCAAGTACAATAATTCAACCTTGTGAATTTTAAGTATTAAAATTTGCAGTAAAAAAATTTTATTTGTGTTTTGTAAATTATGTTTGAAAATAATATATCATTTTGTCCTCGTTTATAAAAATTAACATTCGATTTTTGTTGATAATTTTTTTCTGAAACGTTTTTCTACGGATTTTTTATTTTTTTTTTACAATTTTATTTCTTTTTTCTTACAAGTAGTTGGAATGCAGACTTTAAGGGAACACATTATCGAGGCTGAAGGCAAGGCGACTTGTAGCGATAGAAATTCTTTTAAGCTCACAAGTTGCGCCAATGTGAATTCGATAAGACAGTATAAAGTTTCCCGGTAATTTCAGACCTAATTTCACATTGTGAAGGCAGAGGAAAGACAATGCGAGTGGAATATAAAAGCGGGCAAGATAAGAGCTTTTTGGGAAGCATGGTGTCTCTGTAGCTTGAACAGAAATAAGGAACTAGCGTGTACTGTTAACTTTCTGAATGTACTTAGTCGCAGATGTGCGGCTAGCACTCTCTCTCTCTCTCTTTCTCTTGTTTCGTGTTGGGAAGGTTTAATATGAAACTTGGTGCCACCATTTCCCGTGAGTGGATAGAGGAAAGCGGGGTGAATACTTGCAGGCAGGTATATTTCCAGTGAGAGAGAGCGAAGAGTCGTCGACGTCGCGTTGCTTTTCAACTCTGGGGGGAGGGGGGTGCAAACGGCTCGATTGAGGACTCGTCACGTACAATCTACGTGTGCAGCGTACGTTAGATTTTCTATCCCTTTCGACCCTCTCGATCACCCAACAACGTTACCAAGAGGCGTCACCCAACCACGTTTACTCTCTTTACTTTCCTCTTGTCTTTTGCGCCATAAAGCGCAGTTGAAGCGAAAAATTTCTCCGTCTCTCTGAAATCGTTTCTTACGTCACCTACCACTTGATGAAATTATTGTTCGATTACTATGAGTCTGTAGTGACACTTTCATTTTATATGTGTCTCTTGACGCTACCCTTGAGGGGGAAAAAAATTTACGACACCGGAAAAACGTTGACAATGTGATTTAACGTCATGTTAAATAAACAAAAATATAATATACAAAATTAAATATACAAAAATATAATATACAAAATTAAATATACAAACATATAATATACAAAATTAAATATACAAATATACATCATCCTATTAAAACCAGTAATAATTTTATAAATTTTACATTAGAAAAAATATTTTTTCTGAAAAATTAATTATTTTTGAATAATATTGGAACAATTTTTATTACTCCCCTGAAGATTTTAATATCAAAGAACCATCAGAATTTTTATATGCGCACATTAATATTACATTTCATTCATATATATTTTATTTTTTTCTATCAAGCAAATTTACCAAAGCAGAACAGAAAAGTTCAGTATTTTATTATCCAAGAAACTTTTTGCCACAAAAAAGGGGAAAAATATCCTAGTGTTCTTTTCTCGCGGTGTCTCTTTCATCAATTATATAACGTTTCATGTGACATTGTTTGTTTGATCTTTATAAATTTTATTGTGAAACGAATTATATTCCCCGTCGTAACATTATCGTACTTCTGTCAATTATCCAAAGAAAAATGAATAAAACGAACAGTCTAAGTTAGGCAAGTAAAGCAAACAGAAACCCGGGAGTGAACGAAATATAATTTCTTACTTACACAGGAGGTTTTCAAGTACGAGTTGAGAAGTTCGGGAGTTCAAGTTTTGCCGGTATATTAGTCTTCCGTGTAAGGAAAAAGAAACAAAAAAAAAAAAAAGAAAAAGAAAAAAAGAAACGGTAATTACTGTTTTCCAGCTGCCGTTGGGTATTGCAAGTATTCCGACTGTAAGTTTATCGATACTTGTATTAAGTCATTTAAAGTTTTCAAACTTGCCACGAAAGTATTCTCCTTAACTTGGAATATAATCAAAAAAAAATGTTAAAAAATATTATCACAGAAAAAAATGCTTTATCGCATGAATAGGGGAGACCGGGGCGTAAAAGCTAAGGGGCGTAATGAATAATTGTAATTTATTTAAAAGTCCTAAGTTGAAATAATTTCACTCCCCACTCAAGTTAATGTACTTGGTGTACTGCAAGTTTGTAGCAAGTTTCATTGATATTCATTCACAATTGTAGAAAATATAGTAGAAAAACTAATTTTGACACACCAAAGTAAATTTTAAACATTTTTTTTATTTGTTATATTTTTTTTTAAAATAACTTTAAAAAATCAATCAATATCACGTTTTGAGCTCGAAACATTTATTTTTAAGGGACAATAGGAGATTTTTAATTAACACTTACTGTATTGATAAAAAATATCAAAATATTCGACAAGTACTCCCGGGACGTAATGGCTAGTATTGCCAGGGGCGTGATGGCTAGTGCATTTCTTATACGGATTATTGTAAAAAAAATAATTTTGCTTTGAAAACTATTTCAGAGATCAAAAAAGTATTTAAAAAATTGTAATTTAAGTGTTAATTATCAAAGTTAATTTTATTCATTAAAATAAATTTATTATACAGTTTTTTACTTTGATTAAAGACTATTACTTTGATTAAAGATTATTTCGCAAAAAAATTAAAAGTTTTAGTTAAATATGTTTCATTTTCAATAATTTATATAATAAATGTAATGTAAAAAACCTTAATTAACAATATTTAGTTCAAATATTATAAACTTTGAACTTAAAAATAATAATTTTACTTATTAGCCATAATAATAATAATATTAGCCCCCGGCCTGGGGCGTATTGAACAGCTCTGCATTACTCCAGAAAAACCGTTCTAGAAAAAAAAGTAGGAGAGATATCGGGACGTTTTTTTTTAAAA